>MQRK01082128.1:0-11518 GCA_001938485.1 Girardia tigrina
AATATATCTATTTAAAAAAAAACAAATCACCGCTCTACATTAAATATTCCATGAGTTATAATCGATTCTTTAAAAGTCGCTCAAGTGCCCGATTTATTTTGCACCTGAGTGTATATATTCAATGGATTTGTTTTTTTATATGATTATCGATTTTATAAGATTAAAAATATAAGATCGAAATTTGATTTAAAATCGAAAATAGATTTACAATGAATTTTGTGGGTACTGAATGAGAACTGCGAAGAGAATTTCATCATAGAAACCACTGAAGCACTACAAACGTGATTGTTTAATACGAGCTGAACATTGCTAAAAATCTGCCTTGCGGTCAAGTGTGGGTTCACCTCATTTTAGTAATTTATCCTGGCATATGACTTTTAGACTCGATCAAAATGAAAGAATCTCTGCTGTTCGATAATATTTTCAGTGTGGCTCAAGTGCAAATGTGTCGATTTAGTGAAGAATTTAGTATTCATGCTGTTCAGGTAGGAACATCAAGTCACTCTTCAGATAGTTATCAACATCAAGCTGTAGTATTTATGCACCCAGACCTAGACGGCCAACTAAAGCAATATCTAATGAAAAAGAAGAACAGTTATTTGCTAGTCTAGTAAACAGCCCGCAAAAATCTATTTAGCCATTATCTCTTAAATTTGAAATCAGTCGCAAGAGTGTACATAATTTACCGCGTAAAAGGAATTTGGAACCCGATATTCTTCGTCTATTCCATACTATGCTTCATGGAGAAGTGTATCGCAGAGTCGAGTTTTTAAAGATGTTTCTTGGTTTGATGTGTGATACTGAAAACTTCCAAGATAAGATCTAGTGATCAGATGAAGCTTGCTTCAAAATGAATGACCTCATCAATGCACTTATTGGAACCATGAAAATCCACATCTGGTTTTCTGGAAAGAAGTCAACGTGTCAGGAATAATTGTCTGTGATGCGATATAGAACTGAAATTATTTGTTCATTCTTCTTCGATACGCCTGTCATTGTTGAACGGTACCTCAACAAGCTTCAAACTATCTTTTAACAAGTATATCAACAAAGACTTTCACTTTCAACAGGATGGGGCTCAAGCAAACAATGCGCATTTTGGTTGTACCTGGCTTTATATCAATTTTCATGTCACATGGATTGATCGGCGTGGGTCTATCGAATGGTAAGCTCGTTCACCTGATTTGTCTTCAATGGTCTTCTTTTTATGGTATGTTCTTTAAGAGATGATTTACAAAGAGAGCCCACGAACCATTCCTGATATTTGCCAAGTTATTACCAAAAAAATGCACAATCGATGTGGAACTATGACAAAAGGTTCGTTGCACTGTTGCTTTATGATTAGTTTCTTATATCGAACACAATAGAGAACAATTTGAACCATTCCGTTGATATTTATCATTATAGAATCCATGTTTCTTTTGTATTGATCATTATTGTATCTTTGGTTTATTAATAGTTATCAATGCGTTCGTAGTTTTCATTCATCATAAAATAAAATTCATTGAAAGCGTATATTCGTTATCGATGTAAAATCGTGCGAAGACTTTTGGACACTGTACTCAATTTTACTTTCATTTAACCCTTTTACCGTGGAAAAAAAAATTTTTTTTTGAAACTGTGTAATTGTTTTCTTTCAATATTTGATTTGTTATGTTGTCCTGACAAAATAAAACATAAATCTCGTTAACTCGGGACGCAAGGCACACAGACGACTTTTATATATCTGAAGACGAGTTAACTCGTGATGTACGATTAAGCCCAAGATTTCATATGACGAGTTAACTCGTGACACACGGTAAAGGGGTTAATTATTATTTATTTTTTATTTTTTTTTAATTTTTGACTTCAACTCGATATATTTTTTTAAAACAGCATCAAATCTAGATTTCCAACTTTTTTCATTTAAAAACATTAAAATTTTACGCTCTCCCCTGGCACCGTGCTCCTGGATATTTGTCACTTATGAAATCAAGCACCGTTACATCTATCAATTAAATGATTTGAAGCAATAAAATACTAAATCATTGTTATGTTCAAATTAACCCAATTCAAAGAATAAAATTTTATGTTTGAAGGTTAATAAAATATATCAGTAAAATGTGGTGAAAATGTCGTGGTGATGTCGTAGTGATGTCGTGGAGGTGATCGTTTCATCCGTATTCAGAAAGCTTATGAATGAGACCGGCTGCAGACCAGCAAACAGTCACCATAACCTTCTTTTGGTCGAGTTTCGGTTTCGAAAAGTGGTGAGGAGCCTTATCGCAGCCATCCATTGTGTCGAACGTTGCCGATGGTCGTAGAGAATTCGCTTCTCATCACACATCAAAATCCGATCGAGAAACGGGTCGTTCTTGTTGCTCAGAATTTTTTGACTTTCATTCAATTCGTGAGAAACCCATTTATCGAGCTTTTTCGACTTTCCAATATTTTTCAAATGCCGAGCGTCGGTTGAGGGATCAACGCTAAGCTCTTCTGCTAGTGCTCGAACAGTTGTGCGTGGATCGGCTTCCACCAGGTCTTTCAATTCGTCGTGGTCAATCGTCGTTGGGCGGCTGCATTGAGGCTCATCTTCTAGGCTGGTATTGCCAGAACTAAACTTTTGATTCCAGCGCTGCACCGTGAATTCATTGACAGTTCTTTTGCCCCAAACTTGGGTGATGTTTCCAGTAGTTTGAGGTGCATTACGCCCTAGCTTAAACTTGTAGAAGTATATTTTGAGAAAATGATGTCTTTGCATCTGCAATTAAAATCAAAATTATTAACAAAAGAAACATTATAATAAATTTTAGACAAATATATCTGAAAGAGTACAAATTAACCTTTCGAATGACTTATAACATCATACATGCTTTAGTTGTATAACATTGTGGTAAATACAAAAAATCAAAAACCTGCATTCCTTTTCTAACAACCTAATAATAAAATGAAATGTTTTCCAAATCATTAAAATATTTTAAATAAAAACAACTTTTATTATAATTAAAATGATTTATAATAATTTTAATGGAATGTGGTTCTAATTGATTGGTCCAAGGGAACCTTGATGATATGAAAGTTAACTCCAAGGAGCAAAGTTTTAAGCTTTTATATGATTTCAATAATGGATAAGTGAAAATAAATTCACAAATATATATATATATATATATATATATATATGTGTGTGTGTGTGTGTGTGTATATATTCAACAAATATTTGATATTTTACCAGAATATCTGTCCATGTACCATTTGGTTAACTACATTAAAATTAAAGACAGTGTTGGAGCTAGGGGAGAATTATCTTTCTACACCGTCTTTCAAAAAGTAGACGGTGTAGACGTCATGTATAGCGTCATTATATAACGTCAACAATTGGTTATCGGAATTTGATCGATGCATGATTGAAAACTTCAAAAACTTTCTGTTTAGAAATAATACATATTTGATCTTCAAAAAAATTTGAAAAAAATAATACTGCTAAGGATCGCAAATGAAATGTTAAATGTTCCATTTTAAAAAATCAGTGAAAAGATACGTCAGATATCGAGCAAGCATTTGTGATAATAGCGACGGAAATTAAAAGTCGCTCGTATGCTAAGAAAAATGTTATTAAACGATTATACTACGCTACTCATGCGTAGTATAAGACGGAGCCATACCGCATAAAAAACTTGAAAATCTTAGTTTCTATTTACAATTTAAAATTCATGGGGGCACAAAAATCCATTATCACCGACGAAATTGACGAGATAATCGTTCAATATGTGGAGGAAAATCCACAATAGATTTTGGAAGAAATGAAACGATATATTGAAGAAAACAACGAATGAAATTAAAATTAAAAAATAAATTAAAGAAGATCCAAGAAAGAAATTCCGAGCGAGTGAAGAATCTTCAATTTCAATATGTCAGCCGATTTATCAAGGAAGGTTGTCGAAAAAGTCAATGCATTTATATTGATGAAATCCGATACAATCTGTAGACGAACCACATATTCTGATGTTCAAAAACAGACATAAGGTTAACATGGTCATTCTCACAAACACGGAAAAAATTATGTCCATCATAATGGTTATAGGCAGAAAGAGTCCCATGTTATTAAAATTGCACAATGGTATAGTCCAGTGGTGGCCAACCTTTTTTGCGCCGCGACACCTTTTTGTAAACGGAAAAATTTCGCGACACCCATATGCCTTTCAGCCTTTCTACATAACTAGAATTTTCGGTCATTGGAATTGAAAATGAAAAAGACATAACTTTTAGCTTTTCAAGCATAGTTGGATAAAACTTATTTATTAATGATGAAACATTTAATATAGTGGTTTGGTTATTCTTTGGTTTAATAATCCAGCATTATAATACCTAAAGATTTTTTCCAAAAAGTGAGTATTTTTGATAGTTTTGAAAAATTTTCGCGACACCCAGTTTGGCCACCACTATAGTCGATCACGCCTAGTATCAATCGTTTATAAACACTTTATCGAATATTTTGTCCCGGACACCGCACTCTTTAATCCAGGATAATGCGAGATTCCATTTCAATATTTCATCCAATAATAAAATTTGAACATGTTCAAAAAATATTTTACTTGTTTATCTTGAAATTATAAAGAAGCTCGAAAGCAAATCAGTTATGATATATTTTTCAAGATTTACTAGCAGGAAATAAGAACCTATATATTAAAAATATGCCACAACAAATTATTTTAGCACAAAACTTAAGGCACAATTCTTGGCAGAGTGGTTACGAAAATGTTTATTTATAAAGCAATACTTTAAAATTTTGTTACATGTTAAACACGTTACATTAAACTTTATTTTAGCAGTTCTCTATTTAGTGTTTAATTACCTTAACTAAACAGGAAATAAATTCTGATGAAATAAGATAATAATTTATTATTGAATTATCTCCATTATTTTATTGTTTAAATTAAGTTATGTCCAGACACCAACTTGATAAGAGAAGATATTATTATTTAATGATTGTGACATAAAACCTTCGACTGTGTTGAATCTAAGTGAACGAATAGTTCAAGTGTCTACAAATAAAATTTATTAAAATATTTTGAAATTTAGGAAAATAGTTTCTGTAGCTCATTTATCTTAAAAGAACCAGTAACTCTGCTACACAAAGCGTAATAAAATCGAATATTAATAATATTGTACACAGTAAGAAGAAATTGATGGAAAGTCTCACCAGGTCTTGGCACTGTAAGGATTATTACTATTACAAGGAACTAGCGCACTCTTAAAATTTTTGAAATTAATTTTTATAAATAATAATTAAAATAAGAAAATATCTAAAATCAAAAGCTTTTGAAAAGAATTATAATTAAAAACATCTCTAAATAATTTAAAAAATTTATTTTCAAGAATAATTTAATTTTATTTGTTAAAAAACTTAAGATGAAATTTATTGTTAAATAATTGATTTTAAAAATAATTGATTTAAAAAATATATATAAAGCCAAGGATAATTATGTTTTCATTAATTTTAAAAGTCATTCTTAAAAAATAAATTAATTTATAGAAATGTAATTTTTTTTAAAAAAAAGATAATTTTAAAATCTTTAAAAATCTTTTTAAAGAAAGATTTGATAAATCATTATTTTAAACAGTTTTTTACAAAAAAATAAAAACACCATTAAAAATTTTATAATTAATTTAAATCGTAGTAATATAATAAATTTAAATATTGTAAATTTTTTTTATTTAAATTTTCGAATGATAAATATCTTTTGTTAATTGAATTAAAATATATTTAAAAAATGAAACGAAGTAAATCGTTAAAATAATTTTAGAGTAATAAAATCTTTTGTTAATTTAGTTAAAATATGCTTTTACAATGGAATTATTAAGAACACTGATTTGACTTTCCATATTTTTATTTACACAACAATTTGGATTGTCCTTAAGACAATCTTTGTCAAAGCTTTCGTACTATTGCATTCTAAACTAAATTGATTAATGAATTAATTATTATTATTTTTAGCAAACCGAGTCATAAATTATTTTTTTAAAATATTTACTCAAAACTTATTCGATAAAAATTAAAACGATTGTTAGTTATTTAAAAAATATTAATTTGATTTATTTATTAAAAATTGTAAAAATTAATTAACTTATTTAAAATTTTACAATTATTTGAGATTAAAAATAAATTTAAACATTACATATTTTTAGATAATAAGAATTCAAATATTAATCATCCATCTGGGTAGGAGAGGCACAATTCCAAATCAACATACACATTCAAACACAAAGCATCAAACATTCAAAATATTCCTCACAGGAATAAAATAAATTAAGTAGATTTTATATTTTATTTTAAATTAAATTTTATAAAATATTAAAATGTTAATCTATAAAATTAACGTGGTCAATTTAATGTGGTCAAATTAATGTGGTCAAAATAAAACAAAATAAAAGTTTCTCGACAAAAAATTGTTTAGATAACTGTTATTTGTGTTAGAAATAAAATTTTGTGTTGATGAATTATATTCTTGATCAAGAACCCAACATGTATAAATATATATTTCTCATATAATAGTTATTTATGTAATCCTGATGTTGGAAGAACTATGATTGTTGTGTATCAGACGCCTTTGCAATAAAATATTTTGTTTTGTGTGAATCATCTATCGCTCACATAAATATGAAGTAGTACTGGGCTAAATTACCTGACTAAACGATTTCTGATCTATTGCACAGCACCTTACATACAAAGCTTTAATACAGTCACTTGTAGTTAACTGTGGTGAATTCGCAATTAAGAGTGAATTAAATATGAATACTTATATGAATTGTAAGCGACTGGATGATATTTTTCTGGATTGTTAAAGCTAAAAAGTCTTAATTAAATGAAAATGTAAGATTTTTATTATATATTACATTTATATTATTATATTTATATATCCATTATTGTAACATAAATGTTTACAAAAACGTTTATTTTCATCCCTTCATTTACTATGTATGTCTTTTTTCAAGATACAATCCATGAAAATTTTCTTTCAGGGTCTCAGTAATTTCTTGTGTCCCTGTTTTCTTCTTTAGCCGCTACAGCTCCATTTTTTTCTTTCAAAGCGGCTTGTCTTTCTTACTGACTGATTAACAGTAGGCCTGAATAATTAGCCATCTCAGTCTTCAAGTCCTTTTTTTATTTGGCAAATGCCTCTTTGGATTGAGAAATGGTTGGGTACATTTTATATCTAAAATTTAGATGTAGTATTGGCATGAATTGGGGTACTAACCTGAATTATATAATGTTTTCTTCAACATGTTAGGGTTCCGAAATATGCATATGAACACTTTTGATAAAATTTTATATAGTAAATTTTTAAATAATTCTTTTAGTAAAATTATTATTTTCAAACAAAATATTATTTAGTTTAACAAAATTTGGAATTTAAAATTAAAAATATTTTAGTCTTGGTTTTACTTTATCAATTTTCAAGGCTGATAAAAATTACTATATAAACAGCAGCAAATCTAGTTTTAGTTTGCCCAAAAATATTTTCTGAAAATTTGCCTAACAAGAATTCTCATAACAAGTAACGTAAATACAAAGTTTATTTTATTTTATTATTTTAAAATATTATTCATTTAAACTAAAAGTATCCCGTATGGGAGAAAAAGGTTTGATTTAAATTTAAACATTCGATCGTTTTGAAGATTCATAGTTTTTACTGTAATTTATTAACTCGTACGAAATATTGTTTTGTGTTTGTGTTCTGTCATCAAGAATTGAATTATTATCATTATTTTGACCTGTTAATATTTGTTATTCGAAAATAAAGTTTCATAAAGAATTTGTGTTTATTGTCTATATATTTATGTTGGAAGTCCTTTCTGATTAATTGGAGTCAGATTAAAGATTTCAGATTAAAGATATAAAGATTAAAGATTAAAGTTTAAAGAATAGAAAATAAAGAATATGTTTTATTAGAGATAAAGATTTGTGTTTAAAAAGTAAATATTTGAAATTAACGATAATTTAATACCCAACATAAATATATTTGTTGAGCCCTCTGTTCTTAAAACAAAAAAGAGTATATTTTTAATAATTGAAATCTCGAAAAAAGTATCAAAACGTCTAATTATCCTTTGAGAAATCGGAGAAAAGTTAAAAAAGAAACTATGGCAGCAAATAGAGAGAATACTATAGATTTTGCGAGTTGTCAAAAGTTACCTGTAAATCAATATGTGGGAGACCCCGTTGAATTCGTAGATTTTATGACAGAATATTTTATGTTTGCTACAGCGTATGGATGGGCCGAAAAAATAATGATCCAAAGATTACCGCTATATTTAAAAGGTGCAGCTAGAGAAGTTTTTAATCAAATTGATAAAAATGGAGTTGAAACTTGGGCAAATATGAAAGATTTAATGGCTGAAAAATTAATAAGTGGCGATGTTGGTAGAATCATACGGAAAAAGTCATTTAGCCAATGTATGTAGAACAGATATGACTAGAAATAGATCTTTAACTCCTTCTCCACAGAGAGCCAAACTCATGTGTTTCATATGCCATCTATCTTTTCCAAACAAAATTAAGCCGCGTTTATCTTATTTATATATGATATTTTTGCCTGCTGATAGTGAAATTTCCAATTATCGTTCCAAAGTGAGAAAATCCTCTTATCGATTAAAGGCTCAAATTGGCCTTCATTTGCTGAATTTTTTTAATAAAAAATTATATTTATAAGTAATTTGGCTCAATGCATTGTCGGTAGCATTGCTAATATTTGAAAGTTCTTAATTTAACATGTTTTTTCCAGTCTTTTTTATTAGCCTACTTTATATATATATATATATATATATCCATGGAATTTAGAAACCTATTTTTGAAGACTTTTTATTTAATCGATTTTCTTCAAACTTTGCACACTCACTCATTCTTGATGACAATAAATGATTATGTAAAAATTTAATCGAAAAAACCTTTTTAAGATCCCAAAAAACGAAAAATTCGGAAAAAAACGAAAAATTAGGAGTTCCACAAAAATCTTAATTGCAAGATATCTACTTATAAATTATAAGTAGTTTATAATTGTTTTATAATTTTTATTGTTTTTTTAATAAGAATTTTAAAAACTTTGTTGGCAAAGTAGAGTTCTATTTGCATAAAGAATGGATATCAAAAAAATTAAATTTTTTGATTTATTAGTTAAATTTTAAATTCTTAATCTTACTTTTACATTTGCTTGCCGGTTTTAATCTTAAGTGACGATAAATCGAGTGTGTATTAGCTGTGTATCGGATGTTGTATTATGTATGGTGTGTGTAAGAAATGGTGTGTATGGGTAAGAAATTTTTTTCTATATTTAATACTACTATTAAGTGCAAATTGCCATTTTTATATTTTGTTTGCAGTTATTTTATAATTTTTAATTGGATATTTATTTTTATATAGAATTTTGAAGTAAATCGAAGAATCACAACTCTCAACTGCAAGCAAATGTAAAACGTTTAGCATCTCAATCTCCATCGGATGGTTTAAGTATTTCCCCCGAGTAACACCGCTCGTAAAATACAGACATATGAAACCAAAACACATTGCTCATTGGAGTAAATAACCGAATTTTATAATCAAATCATCTCGAATAAAAAACCAAACAAATATCAACAGAAACATTTCGACATGTGTAAATTAAAATAAATAAGTTGTCCTTTTGTTCTAAATAAATATTTCGATTTTGGCGAGCCGTTCTAAAATACCCAGACACACGCAAAACGGTAGAAAGTAGAAAATAATTGAACTCCTCAGTCGTGGGACAATCACTGCAGTCTTTACGATGTTCGATATGTTATTGGGACAAGTAAAAAATAATTTTGCAATGACAAATCCATGACTAGAAATAAATAAAAAGTAAAACGATTTAATTAATGTCAATTGTGACAAAACAGCGCCTGATAGTTCAATCAATATTCGGAAATAAAATAATATCGTAACCTGACAGATTGTCAAATTGTAATCTGGGGTCATTAATGAGAAAGAATTTTTAAATAAGCGATTCAAGGCTGGAAACCTGGAGGAATAACATAATGTACAAAAACTCTCCTAGATGTGTGTTTCTGGCAGAAATCGACCGGTCATATCTTCACCCTATGACCAGTTCAAACCCAAATGCAATCTAGTCATCATTCCTACAAAACTAAAGAGAGTCTGACAATCTCCGCTTAACTTCCTCAACAATCCGTTCACCAATGTCTCGAATTATTGAAGCAGAAATATCTGATTCTTCTGTCAATAAAGACGGTTCACAAATGGAACGAAGATGACGATACATCCTCTCGATTTCGGGAAACAAACGCCGAGCAGCTTCCTTTTGCGATTCAGTTTTCCACTCGTCACTGTCAAGAAATCTTTGCAAAATCTTTAACACGATATTTGAAAGGAATTCGACACTGTGTGTCCGACACATTTCATCTATCCATTCATCCAACACGGAATGAGTTGGAGATTCAACAGTTTCTTCAGGTTTTTCCATTACACATTCTCCAGCCATTCCACTCCTTGATTCCATACCCGGAATCGGTTTAAGAATCATTGACATTTGCTTGTTTTCGTTGGAATTCTTATTCTATGAAAAACAAATAAATCTTAAACAAATGAAAAATGTCAATATTATTTATACAGATATATGTTGACAATATATATAAAAAATATACTTTGTAAATATGAAGATAAACAAAAAAGGTCTTTAAAATCAAAATTTAGTTGCTTTATTGAAATAATCTGATATATTTTAAATTTGATAAATAAAAAAATACATTTCAATATTTTCGAATAAGCCCATTCAAGCAAAACAGAAAAATATCCATCACATTATCATTCAATAAACCGATTTTGGACGTTCATTTAATTAGAGAATTAGAAACATTGAAAAATAATTTTTTTTAATTTATTACAAATTATAATGTAAATTTATTTATTTATTTATATATACATATATATTAATATCCAATAAAATTTCGACAAAAATAAAATATATACTTGAAATCTACTATTTTGTATTCTAATATTAAAATATTATAACATTTTTAAAAACAAACAACCTTTAAATCAATATTCAAATATTTTAAACTTATAATTACTGATTGTTAGAATTTTCGAGCTCATAAATTTTAAAATATTAGAATTAAAAAAAGGAATCTCTGTAAAATAGAATCTCTTCTGTTACAAAGGATGAGTTTCTGTTTTACAGAAGGGCTTTGATTAAAATCATGAGTGGAAGTTTTGTGAATCATTATTAATAAGACACAACCTATTAATAAACATTCCAAATGGACAAAGTAAAGACGTTTCAAATCTTAAAATCTTTAATTAAAATTTTTAAACTTTTGGCATTATTATACAATAATATCTTAAATTAAGATAAATAAAAAAATTCTCCTTATAAATAAATTATCTTTATAAAAAAACATTATAACTAACAAATATAATTGCTGATGATGGAAGAATTTCTGAAACATGCTTTAACAAAATTATTTTTTAAAACATATATATATATATATATATATATATATATAT
>MQRK01082139.1:0-10319 GCA_001938485.1 Girardia tigrina
TGTTCTGCAAAAAACTCCAAAAAACTAAGTTATACACCTAATAAATAAACTAAGTTTAATGTCAGTAATTTTTTATTTTATTTAACACATTGTGAGGAACATTTAGATGTGTTTTGTTCGTGTCTTTCTTTTATTCTAAATATCTTATTTATATTCTCGAAGGTTAATTTCAATTTATTTCATTATCTACTTAAAAAGAGTTAAATATTCATTACGCGAGCGAATTATATTTTGATTTATTACAAGTTACTGAATAAGTTTGATCAATTTATAATGTAATTCATCAATTAATTTGCATTAAATACAAAATATTTTTGACGGGATAAATTTAAACATCCAAATGAAAGGCCATCAAGCACAGTTTCACAAGCACGGCATCAAATCTGGCATATGGTGCAATAGTGAGAGACTCGAGGACTGTCGACGGATTCCACGGCATTTGTCCCACGACACAGTTGTGGTCAGGCCATGACTCGCGTACAATTTAGGCAATAATGTAAACATTTCTGACGGGATACATGTCATTTTAGATATTTACATTTATGTGACTAGTTTGTGTCCTAATAATTGGTTAAACATATTTCTAGTGTCCGATATTAATAATAAATAATAATAATATAATTAATAATAAGAATACTCATATGGTTTTCTAAATTTCTATTATTATCAGAATTCAAAATATCTCTATGGCAATTCTCAACAAATTTTTATCAGTTGATATCGAACTAAATTGTTAAGATTTTAGAATGAATCGTTTTAAAATAATTATTTGGACAAAGATTTTCATTTTTTACATTTAAATTAATTTTATGGTTACATGATTATTTTAAACATTTTTAGAAATTTAATATTTTAATCTATTCCAATGACAATTCTATTTTAGAAAAATTAATTCAATGATTTTCATTTTTCACACTTTTTTTCAATCAATTTTTCAAAAAATTGATTTAAATTTGTTTTACTATGACCAATTTAATAATTTCGTTTTTATTATTTAAATTTTAAAATATCTTTTGTTACTTGAAGGTACTTCACAGTAGTTGTAAAGATAGGCATTGCGCTAATGATCAAGGACACTAACCCTAAAAGTCATAGATTTCATGCATATAAGTGATCAGTTTTATTTTTGAAGGTATTTTTGAAAATCAATTTTATACTTGGAGAACAAGTATTTGGAAGACACATTAGAAAAATGAAACATTCTACCAAAAACTTCAAGAAAAAATCGAAAATTCTTCAAGATATACAAACTTGAGCTACTGATTGGAAAGGACTTCAATTGGAGACGTTGAAAAACAGTGTCAGTTGGCATTTTCGACAGTGGCTCCAAAACATCAGGAAATGAAACATGGCCCTTAGTGTCTTGTGGATTAAGAGTGTGAAATGCATTCTATAAAATGAGGCTAAGTCAGAATATCAACTGAACACACGTCTTCACATTGAAGAGAAGCTAATAATAGTTTTCTTGGAACTTTCCTTTGGTATATGTTTGGAAGAAAGAAAAGTAAGATATTCAAGTATGTGCAGATTTTCGTCAGTTGAATAAAATCACCGTCCGACCAGCGTTTCCCATGCCAAACGTTGAAGATATTTTCAATACACTAAATGGGGCAAAATACTTTAGTACCATCGATTTGGGAAAAGCTTATCATCAAGTAGTATTAGAAGATAATTCAAAGATAAGATGCCATTCACAACAAAGTACGGCTAATACTGTTTCAAAATAATTCCTTTTGGAATTATTGTAACTCCTGCAACTTTATAGGAGCTAATGGTGAAAGTTTTTGGAGATTTGAATTGGAATCGAATTTGAATTGGAATTTGAATATGGAATCGAACAAAGATTTAGTAACCCATTTCTGCATCAATCAAACGGGTTGGCAGAAAGAACTATTCAAACAGTGAGAGACGTGATAGTAACAAGCAGAGGAGACACAGACAAACGATCATGGTTGCTTCAATATCAAAATTCATTTTACTCAAATTATAACTTTATTATAAAACAACTTTCAAACAATTTTTCCAACTATTTTCCTAAAAATAATTAATGCGCTGATCTCTATTTTCAAATAATTTTTCATATATTTATAATTTTAATTAAGTCAAAACAACAATCAACTTTCTTAAATTTTTAAACAAAAATCTTTATCAAAATGATTTAACATAAATTAAAATGTTTTAAAAAAATATTTAATGTTTAAATATGTTTTTTTATTTTAATCTTTTTATCCTGTTTTTATAATTTTGTTTTTCAACTGAAATCTTATATGCTGTTTTTTTTTAATTTTGCGTTGTTTTTTTTAAAAAAACCATTTTTAATATTTTATTATTTCAGAAATTTTGAAAATACGTTATATTTAATATTCAATCTTTTAGCCTTTAAATATTTAATCTTTTAATCATATCATTAAATTAATTCAAAAGTAGAAAATATATTTTCACAAATATTAATAAATTTTTTTAATAAAGAATATTTTTAATAAAGAATGTTTTTTTAATGAATGTTTTTTGATTAAGAATGTATTTTAAATTCAAATTAATTTTTAAAATTTTCAACTTGATTTTACTTCAAAATAATCTTTTTTAAAACTATTTAAATTTGGATCAGCGAACGAAAAATAAATTACCTCTTCATAGTGGCAAATTGTTCCTAAGATATAATTCTGTCTAAATGCAACAGTTCAGAGTACGACCGGATATTCACCCTTCGAGGTTGTGTTTGGGAGAAAAACAAACTTACATATGGCAGCAGGAATAGCTAAAAAGGAAGCGAGCAACATGATCAAGATGAAGGTAAGAGAAAATTTAGAGAAAGCAGCAACACGAATGGAAAATTGGGAGTGAGAAAAGCGAACAATTCAACATTTCAAGTATGATCAGAAAGTCTTTGTTAAACAAGATCCTACAAAAATGAGAAAGGACACTTTCCCATTCGATGAACCGTACCAAATTTTAAGACATATATTGCCACACCAATTGGAACTACAGAATTTGAAAGATGGAAACATAATTCGTCGAAGCATTGAGTGATTATGAAAGATAAATAACGAATTATAAAAGAGGAGAAAGTTGTGATTATTAATTTGTTCAAGTATTCTAAAAAGATTGTAAATATTAAATAAATTCTACTTATTGATAATATGAATTCTGAAGTGAAACCTGGAGATTTAAGTAAAATATTTAAACTCCAGTGTATATAAATGCAGTGTACAAAATTTAAATATAAGTTAAAATAAAAAAACAAGTGTTTTTAATTAAATTGTCATAAATAATTAAAGTTAAGTATCTTTAACAAAATCAAGAATTGTGTTACAAATAAATTAAAATGGATTAGTAAATTAAAATACAAATAATGGAATTGTAAAATATTAGGCAAACGAAAATTTTGTAAATCCGTTGAAAAAATATTAATAAAAAAATTTAATTTAAAATAAAAATAAAATTTAATTTAAGATAAAATTGTAAAAAAACACAACTTTCAATTTTATATGAAAACTTAAAATTCCAAATAAATAATTATTCACGAAATAAAATGTTGATATCTGGTTTATGCAAATTGAAAATACTATTCCTCATAAATTTGTTTAAAAATTATTATATGGTTCTATTAATAAATTTTATTCTATTGGTGTTTGTCTTTTAAGCCTTGAAATGATCCTTATTATGAATTTTAAAAAAAATTAAATAGAAACAAAAAATAAAAAATGATAGAGATATACTCGAATTCGATAATTAAGAGGTTTGAAGAAAGATTAGATCGAATAAAGCAGCCTTTTTTAAATACCAATCTTCAATAAATAAAATCTTTTCTTTCTTTTCTAAAATAAATGAAAAATAAATTATTTCTCTCCTCGCTTCTGACGCAGATAAGCAACAAGAGCGCAAAAGACCAAATGAATATATTCTCAGTCAGTGACTCTCGCTATCAATCAATTGACGTGCTTCATTTGATAGTAAACGGTGCGTGAAATTCTTGCCACTCCAATTAATTTTACAACTACTTACTGAAGTTGTTCTTTTTGACTTTCTGTTGTCCGGTGAAACAATGAATTCATTTTAGGTGTTACTAACGATCTTTGAGCAGCATGAAGCAGAGGTTTTTGAAGAAGGATCTTGGCAAAGTTAAAATACCGTCTAACGTTTCTAACGATGACGCATTGCGCAGAGATGTTAAAACATTGTTAGGAAAGTCCGATAAAAGGTCAAATAATTCACTCATTGTACATACGAAGGTTTTGACACCAGGCGATTTTCATAATCTTGTTTCGCAATACACTATTTCGGACAGAATGCGTTCGAGTTTAGAAATGTTGGAAAATTTATCTCCGCATGTTTACTGTGATCAACTGGGTTCCAATCTTTGCTGGAGGTGCTATAAAAAGATCGTTGTTAATAAATTCAATGACGAACTTCAGAATGACTTAACAAGCACTAATCCTGACATTTTACCACGTTTGATATGTGTCGAAAATGCCCTGTCGAGTATGAATTTGCCATATTTCAGCGGAAAAGAAGTAAGTCGATGGACAAATTCTTATGAAACTCATTCAAGGAGCGAACCTCTGTTCTTTCCATATTTCAAAGAATCTACCGACGTTAGCAGCAAACAGACCTTCGATGTGCAAGATGATGGAAATCCAAACCGAAAAGTCGTAACATTCGATTCTGCATCAACTGAGGATGACCTCAATCCACCTTTAACTAGAAGAAAATCCATTCAGTTCCTTAGTCCTCCGGTCATAGGGAAATCCAAGGATGTATAAGATAACTTCCTTTCAAAACATTATTCCTAATTAACTTATTTCGAATCTTCAACAAGAAACAATTTCATCTTACCGTTTTTTATTCGTCTTATTTCCTGATTTTATTTAGATTTTTGTTATATTACAATATTTTTATGTCTCCCCCTGATACAAGATCTAAATCATGTCCATATAAGTGACCCAATCCATGTTATTTATTTTTGTCATACATTTTTGTTTTAGAGCACTAAAATATTTAATTCGTGTTATTTCAAAAACGAAACTTTAATGTTAATGATGAGAGTTTCAGTTTATTAGTATTATTGTTGAACAGAGCCTGTGCATTTCGTAGTAGCGATGTCGTTTGGTCTTAGAGACATGAAAACAAATGTCTTATAGTCCGAGATGGAAGCTTTACCGAGTTACTAATTAATGACTCTAGATCAGGTCGAGAAAGAAAACATTTTAATCAGGAATAATTTTTATCGTCAACTTCTCGGTCGTGTCTCGGGTAAATGGATCTGTCAAGCTTTTGTATTGGATTTTGCCAATATCTTCCATGGAACCAGGAATCAATTTACAAATATTAATTTATTTCAAATCTCGATTTCTGAATCATTCGAAACTCTTTGTGAAGCGGGGATATTTCTATTCATCGATTTGTAAATGCCGATATAACAATCCGTCACTCTTTTGCAGTGGTTCAACCCTCGCCCTCGAGTACTGCATCGGTCGAGTCGTTGTCATTGTTAAAAAACAAAATAATTAAAATTTCATTAACGTTTCTGTTTTTTTATAAATTTTTATGGATTCATTTTTGAATTTAAATCAACAAAAATGTCTGGTCGAGGAAAAGGTTGGAATCAAGGTGGTCATCAAAGCGAATGACGTCGATAACATTAGCAGCAGTTGTCTACCTTATTTTTTCATGATCAATAAATTTTTTAAAATATTTAAAGACCTTCACTATGTCCAATATGTTTACGTCCAAATATCTTAGTAAGATCACAGCCAATCTTATACAATTAGGTAATGATGAAAGTGATCTATGGAATCCTTTTTGAAACATGATCTCTGCCACATAAATTTTAAATAGGACGTTGGACAAGATTTTCTCACTACCTTTTCTTCAATAATATTTTTCAATTTCTTTTAAATCTATTCTAGTGATATTTGTACTACAAATTTGAGCTTTTTATTTTAGACAAAGTCTTTACTTTATCCAGAATTTGAAGCTGAACACGAATATGATAGTTATTTTTCTCCTATAACTCAAGATTTGTTTTATCTTATGTTTTTCATTTTCTTTAAAAATATGCAAAAGCCCAATGTCAAAAGCTAATACCACAACACTGTTGGAATGTACCTAATATTTCAAAAACTATAACTCGATAATCAGTGGATTGATTTTGTGTGATAAAAAATGAAAATAAATAGCAAATGCGATTTAATCTTTTTGTACGTATCTTGTCGAAGTGATTGAATTATTGCAATAAAATTAAAGGAAGCTAAAATTCTACGAACATCAGATAAGAAAACAAGCAGTAGCAAAGGTTATGATTGAAGGAAGAGTGGAAGGAGAAAGACAGAGAGGAAGACCAAAGATACAATTGACAGACGATTTAAAAGAATGAAGTGGATTGAGCATGGAATGTCTGAGAGAAGAGGCTACAAATAGAGAAATGTGACAAAGGCTTGTGCATGATTGGGTGCACCCACGGCCCAACGGCTAAGGTCAAAATGAAAGAAAGAAGTAATAATATTATGAAATAACTTGAGAAAATTATACTACAAATTGCAGTAGAGTCATTTCTAATGACACAATTTGAAGCAACGCTCGATGCATACGCATTAAAACAAAAAATAAAATATAAACATATTTAACATTTGATTGTTATAACAGTAATCAAACGTTGTTTAAAATAAAAAATATAATTTTTAATTTATCTCAAATTACAAAAAAAACATATTATATTATTATTATTATTATTCATTTAAACTACTTTTAAAGTAACAATAGCTCATATATTTTGTATCAACGCTAAAAGAATGTAAAATATTTTTCCGATGTCATTTCTTTAACTTTCATTTCCTTCATTATTCTTCTTTCAGTCACAAGGACAAGATTGAAGGAGCATCCATGAAAGGTTGATAGAAAGCGGGTAAAAGACTAAATAATCTCATATTAAGTAATTATACAAATTCTGAAAGACTCAGTTTTAAGAGGAAACAATTCCTTACTGAATAACAAGATTTTTTCCGCTTTTCCTGGATAAATTAAATTGTCTTAATTTATTTTTGTTACGTAAATCCTTTTCGAAAGGTTTAAAAGAATGTTTACTTAATGGGGTCATATTTTACGATGATTATCGGACTTCTTTGGCACGTCAGTACAATATATAAATCTTAAACAATCTACGGTAAAAATCGCATTAAAATTGAAAACATTATTTGAAACCGACTCAAGTTGGGTCGATATTGTCGAGTCTACTTTTGATTTAGCTTAGAATTATTACTTTGAATTGATATTCGAATGTTTCTTAAAATAAAGATTGAAAAAACAATTTCATTTGTTGAGAAAAAAATAGACAAGAGACAAAAAGATGTATAAATAGTTTAAACGACTCAGAATTCATTGTGAGAGGTGGTTGCAACATCAATATCCGAATTCATTTTTTTAACACCAAACTTTATTTATATAACAAAAATTCACATATTTAAACAAATTTTTTTGTTAATTTAATTATCTCGCCACAAATCAATCTATTAAATTCTTTTCGATTCAATTTTTAAAATGTTGTAAATTTATTAAATACATTTCACATTAAAACCAAAAATTTATTTTAAAATTTATTTAAATTACTTAATACTTTTATTAAAATATATAAATTGTTTTGACAATAAAAATATTTTTATTTATAAATAAATATTTAATATTTAATGGTTGTCTTATTATTTTTAATTTTAAGATAGTTAATAGATACATTAAAAAGATATTTTTTATTTTTAAATAGATATTTAATTTTTTATGATTTTCTTTTATTATATCATTTTTAATTTTAAAATATTGAATAAGCATATTAACATTAAAATATTTTACCTTTTAAAAAAATAATAAATTATTCTGGCGAGATAAAAATTTAAATTAATCCTCATATTTATAAACTATGGAATTTGTCAATGGACGATAAAAAATCGAAAAAATACAGAAAAGCTAGAATGTTTTGTAGTCAAAGACTTGGATCCTGAAATTATCGCAAGTATCGACTTTTTTGATAAATTCGAAATGAATTTGAAAACAAAATCAAGATGCAGTGAAGAAGTACCAGTAATACGAGATCACATGCCTGACGAAGACAGAGTAAAAAGAATAAACTAAATGTACAAAGATAAAATAGGTCAGCAATAATTGAGGCTATAAAAATATATGGCGGAAAAATTGGTCTTCAGAAACACATAATTATCCAAACACAAAATCAAGACATATGGAGAACCAATACTGATAAAGCCGTACCGACCACCAAAATACTTCGTGGAGAAACTGGATCATATTATCAGAAATTATGAAAAAAATGATTTAGCTCTCCATGAAGTTCCCATTAATTGGGATAACTAACTCGGCTTTTAATTCAATCATTTCCAATTTTTCAACAGACTTTATTTTTGAAAATATGGGCCCAGCAGAATGAGACCGAGAGCTCAGATGATCCATTGCGGGCTTCTGCTTTATTGTGGGATTTTATTTAAATTATTATTTTTATTTAAAAATTTATTAATTTTTTTATCTAAGTTCACAAAGTCTCTGTCATTTGGTGCAGTGAAAATATTTTTTTACAATTCTTTCAGACTATCTCGATCTAATCTCATTTAATCTCATCTTGATTTTGTTCAACTTTTATGGATCCATTTGAGGATTAGGAACTTTTAGTAATTTTCTTATGTGATTTTCTAGAACTTTTTTCCAGTTTTATTTTATTTATATTCGATATTTCACCATAGACTTCAACTTCAGGCTCATAAATATATTATATCACTATTGATAGCATCTTGCATAACTTACATTTTGACTAAATAGGGCGATTTCTTCATCGACATTGTGCTTAGAATGTTTTTATTTTGTTGGTTTTCACTTTCCAATAAAATTCTGCATTGGACGTTAACTTTGCCTTCCGATTATCTGTAAAAATAGGCAGTTCTATTTTGAACAACCCTCGGGCAATCGGTTTACTCTCGGCCCACAACATTCGATAAAACAATAATAAAAAATATCGAAAAATAGACGTCATAAAATTTAAGAAAAGGATGTGACAAGAAATAAAATTAATTTTAAACTATAAATATCAACTTGTAAAATTAAAATTTATATCGATATTTATATTTATTATTTTTATTTATCTAAACTTTTTATTTATCTGAGCAAGAGTTAAGTGGCGCAAAGGCAAGGATGAAAGAGACGATGATCGAGAATATGAGTGAATGGTTGAAAAAAACTCACATATCTGAAGAAGACTGAATAAGTTTTAAGAGAGTCAAAAGCGGAAAGCGGAAAGTAAAAAGAAAAATACGTTTTTTAACTAAGTTAAAGGGAGCTGTTCATAAGACATGGTGATGGCGAGGTCAGAAAATAAGAGAGCCAGATGCTATTATTGTCAAGATGATCATTACGTGGACCAAAGCAAGTCATTCGCAAAGTTGGAAATTAATCAGCGTCGAGATGTAGTGATACAGAACAGGTGGTGTTTTAATTGTCTACGACCGGCCCATCAAGTAAAATGGTGCAATCAACCGAAACTTGGTTTGATAAAAGATTTTTGATTTTGATGCCCTTACTGTCAGTGTTAGTAGCAGGGATATTGAATTAATTATTATATTGTATTAATCTTTGTTCGAGATAAAATAGAAATCTTAAGTTTTTCAACAAACTTGAAATAAAACAATCACACTTTTATCGAAAATTTTCTTTTATTTAACAAAGACAGATTTTCAAATTTCAAAAAGTTTGATTTATAAAAATTTACAATTTTAAATTTTTTTTAATTTCACAACATATTACATTAATTAAATATTACATGTATTCTTTAACATTTAATAAATTCACATAAAAATTGAAAATTATGTTTCTCAACTGGCCCTGCTTTTGCTTTTATATTTTGAATATTGAGTTATGAGAATATTTATTCAGTAGGGATTCACAGATTGTATCGGGTAAAGTGGTATATCGAGTTAAACGGAGTTACTGCAACGTAAATGTATGCACACTCGGCCGGGACAACCACAAAATATCGTGTAATACGAAATCGAGTTATCCGGAGTCGACTATATCTTGTTTATCGTCGTTCTGTTTTTCTTAAATTTTTGTTAAGAATCGACGTTATAATCATTTATTTAAATAAATAATTAATTTTAAAACTTTTCTTCTTTCTATTTTAATAATTGGTTAAAAAATTGTTTTTGAGATAATTAGTATTTTCTCTTTAATCATAATAAATATTTTGAAAATATATAGGAAGGAAAGTTATTTTACTATTTAAAATAAGTTATTTAAATTATTCGATTTCATTAATTCATTTTAATTTT
>MQRK01082216.1:0-33889 GCA_001938485.1 Girardia tigrina
CGATCGACTGGCTATTTTCAGCAGGATGGTGCAACAGTACATACCGCAAACATTTCGCTTCGTTTTTTGAATGAGATCTTCCCGAAGAGAATCATTTCCAAAGGAATTTGGCCGCCAAGTTCCCCAGATCTAAGTGTTCTGGACTTTTACCTGTGGGGAGCGATAAAGCGAAAGGTTTACCGAAACAAACCACAAACTTTGCAAGACCTACGTGATAACATCCTACACCAAATTGAAGCCATCACCCAAGAGGAAATTCATCGAGTGTTCGAAAACTTGAAACGTCGAATTAACGTTTGTATTCACGAACTTGGTGGGCATTTCCAGCAGTTGTTGTGACTCTTTTCTTTTTTAATAAATTAAAAGACGGTCATTGTTCTTCACATAAAATTGACTATTCAAAATATTTTGTTATTGATTTTTAGAACACAGGATATCGTTCTTGTTTTGAAATTGCAGGTGCACAGTTACTTTTTGAATGCACTGTACAATGAAATTTAAAGACATTTTTATAACATGATAAAATATTTTATTAATCAATTAAAATAAAAATTATTTAAAGTTCGTATAATAAAGTGAATTTTAAATATTTTAAACTAAATTCTGAGGTTTTTTAAGAAACGTTTAAATTATTTATTTTAATAAATATTTATTGAATAAAAAATATTAAATATATTTTAGAAATATAAAGAAAAATGTTCGAATAGTCATTATAAAAAGACAGAAATGAAAACCAATGACAATGACTTTAAATTGTGAAAGATATTCCGAGAGTAGTGGTGGCTCTAAATGTGATGTTAATAAATGTTTTCATAACAAATATGTCAGTAAATACATTTAGAGAAATGATTTTTTGACAACTGCGAAAATATTCTCAAGCCTTCCTCAAAAAGCTCTGGGAGTGATTGGTTTTAATTAACAATCATTAATAAATTGTTTTCATGCATAACTGATCATACAAATAAATTGGTTCTGGTCATTCTGATAGAAATTTTGCGATTCCTTTACTTTATCTCACAGAGACTCTTCTCTAATTGATGACTATTTAGAGTGTTTATTTGATGAAGTAGAAAAGATAACATGAAAAGACTGAAATCTAGATATTGCCTGATCCTTACACTATATCAGTCTACATTATCTAGTCTTGTTGATTCTCTGAAAGAAATCTCTGTTTACTCGTGTAATCATTATCTTTTGTCGTCCAAACGGAGGTCATGATTAATCAACCAGTCACTCAGTGTATGTCAGATAAATAGATCTTATACTCATTTCAATCGACGATCATCCATAGTCTATCTGTCTATTCTATCATTCCCTCACTCTCTCTTTTACATATGTCTTTTCAAATGAAGAAAGAATACTGACATATCTTTTCACGGAAAGAAACAGATGATCGATCAGAAACACAACAATTTTGTATAATGCAGAGAAAATATATCAGAGCTACGACTGAAGTGTGTGATTGAAGAAACATGAATTCGTAGAGAAATATTTATGCCTCTGTACAGTCGTGACGAAAGAGACCACTGATATTCGGTGGGTAGTCGGAGTTTGGGACGGTGAATGGCAATCTTGTTAGATATCTGGTTGCGAGGCCATTCAGGCTGGTCACGCCGATATTCAGTATCTCAGAGGGGAATGTCTACTTATCATCCATGCATTGTTTGCTGAAATCGATTGGTCGACAGTAAAATTGGCAAATCAATCTAAACAAATATCTTTTCTTTGCCAGATGTTCTCGGAATATAAAACAGCTCTGAGATTAATGATCGAAATGGAAATGCAACTTTATTTCAACAACGCATTAAATAATTACCAAAAGTAATTGTTGGCAAACTCCATTAATGATTTTGATGTGAGCGAACGATTTCCATTAGTGTTTTATATGGGGTCGCTTATTTGCCGTACTTTCATTTAGTGAGGAACGAATGAAATAATAGGGATATTGATGATTAAATCCATTAATCACTAAATAACGATGGACAGAAGAACATTACCCTTCACAATTCGACCCCTCTTCAATCTCAAGAGTGTTTCCTGTTCTTTTACTACAGTTTATGTCTTGATCAATCCTTGACCAGCAATTTGCAATAGTTTATACATCGAATATCGTGTACCAATCACTTTGAAGAGAATATCGAAAATAGTATGGGACGAAGAATCGTGTTCCACAAACTCTTTACCGAATGGTCCTATTTAAAAACCAAAACCAAACTCCGTTTTCTTTAAAAAAAAGTTTGTTAATGACAATTTTTGTTTGAGCAAAGTTTTTGACCACTCTATTTTACGTCATTTTCAACTTTAGGTTTCTGTCTTTGCTCAATTTTGTTATTTACGAACACAAAAGTCCAGTTTCAAAATGTATGTTGTATTGTTTTAAATGCCAAAGATGGGAATAATAAACTAATTTAAATTTTCAAAATACCTTTCTTGTCTCCCACCAAAGATTTTGCATTGGGAACAGGAGTATGGCATCTTTATTGAATATATAATTGTTAGATCACTATTGGCAGAGTACAGTAGGGTTATGAAATTTCCAGAACTTAAAGCTTGTGGTTGGAATCAATGAACGTTTATGTATTGGGTTGAGGAAGAAGTTCCCGCCGTTTTTTGAAAAATTAAAATTTTATTTTTTAACAAAAAAGTTACTACAAATTAATCATAAATATAATCTCCGCCATTGTTCACGACTTCTTCCCAACGTTCAAGGAGTTTTTCAATGCCTCTTTGGTAGAAATTGTCCGGTCTTGACTCAAAGAATTCAGCCAACCAAGCTTGCAGTTCTCCATCATTGTTGACCGAAACACCACGCAAAGCTTTAGAAAGCGAACGGAAAAGAGGAAAATCAAATGGAGTCAAGTCAGGTGAATACGGTTCTATCAGCTATAGCACCTTCTCCGCATACAGCACAAAGCTCTCGGACAGCGTCTGCGGCTTTGGCGCCTCGATTATACGCAAACAATAGATGGTGTCGGAAATGCTCATTTTTGTTGACTTGACACTCCATTTCAATGGTCTAAAAATCGACAAAAATTAATCTGATTAAAAAAAAACAAAATACACCATTTTTTAGAGCAAAACAAGAGCTTTCAAATAACATATAACATTACATCAAAAAAATTGATTTAAATATTAAATTGATTAAAAATTCAAAAAACGGCGGGAACTTATTCCTCAACCTAATATAATGAACGAAAATTACCACTATTGTGGGGAATTTTACAAAACCCTCGCGCACCCGTTGAAGGAAAAGAAATCCAAACACTGTACACTATGTGCACCTGACTATTTAAAGGGGTTATGGATCTTTCTAAAGAAGCATGTGTCGCACCTAGGTTTTAGATTAGGTCAAAAACAAAATGAAAGCTTATGAATGCCAAATACTGATGAACAAGTGTTTTCGTGTTATGTTTGTGTACGAAAACGTCGTATTACATGCAGATAGGTAACTCTGAACTTGTCATCTCGCGTTAGAAAATATCTGGTGATTAATTAGCCATCAAAACATTTTTTATTTTTGATAACTAATTGACTCATCATAAGTTTCTTAATTTTTTATATTTGAATTGACCTTTGAATTAACCTCTGGACGAAAGGATCGCGAAAATTATGATTCGATGTCCGAAAACGGAACTGGCCTAATAATGACTATCGGTAGAGGACCGGCTGGTTGATTTCCGACAAGGGCATGCCCAGTAATTGGTTTATAGTTTTTGGATGTTTCTCTAATTAGATTTGTACTATTAGCAGGAACAACAACGGAATAACAATGTAGCAGCAATGCAACAACAACAGCACAGCGACGGACTTACGGTGGACATGATTCCGTCATGTTTTATATTTAATATATGTATTAACGGAGGGTTGTTCTCTTGCTGTTCTTTGTTCGTATGTTCGGATTAAATGTCATCTAAAATAATTGTAAAATATTTGAAAGTGTCGACCACAACAGCTGTACTGTTTGCAGTGCTTCAAGTGTTTCCTGTTAAGTGGGAACAGTAAATTTCTTCAGAATCATGATAATCATTTTCCTGATCATAAAACAAATGTTTAAAATGATTTTGTTATTTTCTCTCATTATTATGCATACTTCTACATGCAAATGTGGAATATTGTGCTGTTGATGAAATTCTATTTGGAATCAATTTAAATGTTTTGTTCTGATTTTAAAGAAGAATTTTAATCAACAGACAACAATTTATCAATATGCACGATTCTGGAATGTATTTGAAATTTTTTTATACATTTAGTAATAAAACAATATACATTTATACATTTATACATTTATCATAAAACAAAAAACCAGAGACAATTAAAAGTAAAATTTATGATAAATTTGTCTGTTGGTGCCGAGTTAACAAATTCCACTATCTCCATGACAGATTATCCTGCAGTAGTTGTCAGTGTTACGATTGAAACCATACCTTGAGCACCAATACACATCCCGAACACCATCTACAAACAATCATTTCCCCACAAACATTCACATTAAAGAACTAACCATCATAAAACAAAAAACCAGAGACAATTAAAAGTAAAATTTATGATAATCGCAAATTGCACTGCGCGTGTCAGAGTTAGTATAATCCATTTGTGGACGGACTTTGTGGATTCGGCGGTTTCCCTATGAATAAGTCAGTGAAACAAAATCTGCTTAAAATAAAAACTACCTCCAAGAGACCTCATAGTCGATTAACCGAAAACACACCATAAACCGTCGTCAAAAAGCATCCAAATTGAGAAGTCTTACCCGACGGGAATCCACATTTCCCTTCATAAATCCCTGAAAAAACAACAAAATTAAAATAAAAATATTCAGAGTTAATTACAAGTTACCGATTTTCCAAATTTCAAAATTTATCACAATTATTCCTCGTGAATAATCCAAAATGTGACCATCCAAGAGATTGGAAAAAATTCGTAGACTTTCTGATGGAATGCCAAAACGAGACAGAAATTTTAGAATAAATATGCCCCTGTCAATTTATGATAAAAGACGTTTAATTGTGGTTTAATAAATCTTGTTCATTAATAAAGTCTTTGTTTTCATATAAATAGACAAATTTGATGAGATTATTAAGGACTTCTGCCAATATGCTATTGGGTAGGAGGACGTGTCTGAGAACGGATTCAGACATCTTGAGATTTTCCTGACAACACGGTATAACACATCCGTGAAAAATATCATCACATTTTTATTGATAATAATTTACATCCAAAACATAACGCGTCGGATGAATTCTGGACGCATTTTCTGTCAACTACTTCCATCGCTAACGGAATGGCACTTCTCGAAGCTGAACAATTATAAAGTTATCAGAATTTAAGCTGCACGAAGTGCAGGATATTTTCGACTGCAGCTGTGAGGGGGAAAGTCGACTTTAATTACGGCGCCTCCCACATCTCCTGTAATATTTTATTATAGCTTGACAAATTAATATATTATTATTAGTAATTACTATTTATTAATTAATAACATTTGGTCTACAGAAAAATTGGACGCTATTCATAGACGGATAGCGGCATATTTCTTCAACAATCGACCAATTTATACTAGCGTCAAAGAACAAACGGGTGGCAAAGTTAATACCGCTTTGCGGTATGAATTGAATGTTGACAATTAAAAACTTGATTCAGTGATTCATTCGTTTATTATCAGTTTACAGTTTTCAGCGTTAATTATTAATAAATATTATTCAGATAATTAGACTTGTCTTATGTCATTATACTTAATTGAATCGATAATAATTATGATTTAAAATTTTAAATTACATAATATGATTTATAATTTAAATATAATATTTTTAACTTTAACAATAAAATAAGCATATAAAAATTAAGGAACATTGAATTGTTTATATATAATACATAAAAAAAAGTTCATTTACAAATTAAACCTAAAATAAAATACATAAACATTCGTTATTTATGGGACCGAAAAAAATAGATAAACGGAAATTAATTCCTAGGACACTGCCTGTGCCAACTCCTAGGTCTCAAAGTACACCATATGTTAGGAACATATTATTCAATACATCTAATATGATGCTATTAGAAGACATGAAATACAACAACAAATAACACAACTAATATTTCCACCTTAATACATAAAAACCCACTATCAATTCCAAAAGTGACGCTTGGACACCACCTTTGCAACGATTAAGAAAAATAATAAAACAAAGGTTAAAAAAATAGAAATCGTATTAGCTACAGAGGACGAGGACATAATTATGGTACATTACACGAATCACCAACTAATCCTAGAAATGACATGAGCATGAAGAAACTAAAACAACAGCAAACGAATCCACTTAACAGAACCATTAAAAGCTATTTAAACGAAACACAACAAAGTGAAAATATCACACCATCTAAAACTGAAGCTATTACAAATGAACCAACAAAGACTACTACACAAAAACAGAAAAGATGACTTCAAGTTCAATTCCTAAATCAGAATCAACAACTACTAAATAAACGACTAATAACAATCAACCAGGTACATCAAGTAATCAACCAAGATGAAGTAACATGTGTCGAGGTACAGAATACTGTTAGACAGATGGTTCCCGGTCGCAGAGGAGAGATTTCAGATTTTCAGTGCCCCTATAAATTATATGTCTTACATAATGTACAAATAATAATCAGCACAGAAACACAGCACAGCCAATAAAAGCTGTTGTGTTAATAAATCTTGTATAATTTAGTCTTGTGTGCTTTTGTTTTTTTCATTTTTGACGATATATTCTTTTAAAACTAAATATATAATAATTTATATATTGTATATAATAATTTAATTGTTGTATATAATTGTATATAATAATTTATAAAGAAAATGCAGAAAAATATATTTATTATTGTTCGATTCACATGGAGGGGGCCCATATCGAAGTAAACCAGAAAAAATAAAAATTCGAAAAATTCGTGAAACAAAATTGAAGAAAAATCACGATAATCAGTCTATTCTGATCCAAGCCCCAAGCTTTCCTTGTAAAAATTCCTCTAACAATTTTGCATGCAATCAGCCAAGTTTCCGAAAATCGTTTCAGGAAATCAGTTGGGGACGACACAAATAATAATGAAAATGAAGATTCAAATTTTCAATCTCTTTATACGTGTGATAAAGACCTCGTCAACCAACCTATTAACAGACTTAACAGAGAACATTGTGTATAATGCAAAAGAAAAATTCTTAAGTCATTTGAGTCTTCTTTGAACAATATTTTATCGATTTCAAAAAAAGAATTATTTGTATTTCTTTGTAACATTTTGCTTGTGGAAAATGTCTGTAAGTAAATTAGTTTACCTTCGAAAAAAAATAATTGGGAAAAAATAAATAAAAAAATCAAATAAAAAAAGATATTGCCTAAATGGCAAATTAATAAACTCGTCCATTTGAATTTTTGTTTTTCGTGTGGCAGTTTTTTTAAATATTGTTTTTTTATGAGTGGAAATTTTGTTTAAATGAAATATTTAAAGGTGAATTTTTTTGGCGAAATTTAAAGTTGTGATTCAAAAATTGAAACGTGATTGAGTAAAAACTTTGTAAATTATGGTTTTTGATTGTTATTGCTGCTCAAAAATGTTGATTATGATTTGCTTTGGATTTGATTATAAAGGTTGTAAATATTTTTTGCAGCAACATTGCGAAGGGACTGAGAAGATCAATATCCAAGTAATTGCCCTCGTTAGCAGTATCGTCCAGCGAAAGCATAGATTCTACGTATTTCAACGATCGTTCGTTGAAACGCGTGGCAAATTCTGTCAGCACCTCATCAACAATCGTCAAGTAGGATCTGCGGAGTTCTTCCTTTGATGTTGATGGCTGATTGGAATGGATGGGAAGTGAACAGGCAACAATATGATCTGCAAATACTGAATTCGTCCGCCGTATTCGCTTAGATGCATGTTCAGGGGCAGTTTCCAAATCCAGTTGGTTCCAAATCGCATCAAATGTAGAAGAATCATCTCGCATTTTCTTGATATGAGTGGTGCATTCTTCTAAGAGAGGAAGCGCCATGATGAGACTCGCTGTTTTGGATTGCAGCATAGCATTGACTGGCTGGATAGTGAGAAGAATGTTCTCCACGGTGGCGAGGGTCACACAGAATAGGGCAGATTTCATTTGATGAGAGTAGCCAATTGCTTACGCAACTTCATCTCCACTTGCCTGAGGGTGAGACCCAACATTGTCAAGTAACTCCAACAATTCACGGTAGCACTTTCTGATGGTACTGATGGTTGCCAAATGGCCATTCCAACGTTGCTGCAATAATCTTTTAGTCTTTTTTTTAACACAGAATTAAGACAAATTCAAACATACAGCAAATAAAATATTGACGAACGCCTTCATCCAGACGTTAATATTTACAATCGATAATATTTCCACAATTTTCATCCTTTCTCTATCTGCTTCGCTATTGGCTCCTATAGCTTCCGCCACTAAAGGTACCTCTTAGCTTCTTCCACCAAAACCAGATCCAGGGAATGATTGTAGCAATGGATATACATGGCTGAGGGCTGAGACCGGCTAATAAAGGCCTGATATCCTTTCAGACGGCCTTTCATATTCGCACCTCCATCAAAGCATTGCCAGCGAAGCATAATTAATCATTTTTCAGGGGGGGGGGCAAACTATACACCTTGGCCCCCACCAAATATTATGGGGGGATAGTTGCCGCCCCTGCCCCCCGGTTCCGCCGTCCCTGGGTAAATCCACAATAACTTGAGTCAAAATTTGTTTTATAATTTGATATTTTAATATTATCAAGCAATGTGTTTATACAATTAAATGGTTTATTATATTTAAGATGATTAAAAGCACAAAATGTTTGAGTTTGGAATATAATCACTATTATTAAGCCAATTAAGGAATTTAAATGATTGGTGTTGGAACAAAGGCTATTGGTATTAGAATAAATGCTATTGCTGTATTGCATAGGAAGATCATATACATGGTATCTTTATATCAATCTACTGAGAATATCATACAGATTTAGAAAATGTTTGGCTACTAATATGTTTTCTTCATCATTTTTAATCTAATCAAATACATCTAATCAAATTTCGTTGTTTTTCCCAACAAAAAATTTCCAAGAGACTATAAAACAACAAGAATGGCTGGACCTCAAGTCAAAACTTGAAATTCAGAAGGAGAATCATCACCGCCTCCAGTTCCGCTCTATCACAACTGGTAAAGATGAAGAGTTTGTTAATCTATCAGATTTTGATTACTAAGGACGATGGATGGATTGCTTTTGAATAGTATTTTCTTTTGTTTTCTTGTTATATTTTAATAAAACAATGTCTACATATAATTTGTTCATGTTCTTTTAGCTTTAATCTCTGTTATGAAAATGATAAAATCATGATAAGAAATATAATAATCAAATAAAAAAAACATTTTGATGAAAAAATAAGATTATCATTACCTAATTAGAAGTAACATGAGCAAACTTTCATATACTTAATATGTTTAAATATAATATTATGTAGAACCCAATAGGTACTTCATCAATTTCACTGGTGAGATTAAAGGGCCAGATGGGATTGATTCGGTGCAATATGGATCTCTAATAAGTGTGATTTAGGAACACTTAGCGGAAAGACATATCCAAATAATATGTTTTGTCAAATTGGAACACTCACAGTACAAAAAAATAATAAAATTAAAATAATAATATAAAACCCAACATAATCATTAAATCTAATGTTATTGGCTAATGTTTCCGGGTGAACTTCCTTGGCCCTCTTTTTGGTTTTACCATCCACATCAATGGTATACATCTTGGATCGAAGTGACACGAATCTGGATATAGTTTGCCCATTGACCTCATCTTTTAACTTTTTTTATGTAGTGGGCTACATATCTCTGTCGATTTTCAAAGTGATAGAGCAGCTTCTTATGTTTTCCATAAGGAGGACATTTGCTCTCAGATAGAAAAGGCAGCTGCTCATGTTTTATATGGATGGAATTGGGATATTCAACATCCACTTCCACCATGTAGCTCACATCTCCATTAGGCTCCAATTGTTCTATTGGGATGTTTTCAGGTTTATCAACCCATTTAAAATTATCATAAGGAAATGGAACCCAATCATTGCCCATCCATATAGATTGTTGGTAAGTATGTTATATATGAGGATACTTTTGATGGATCATAATTTTTCATATATTTGTTGTTAACCTCACTGTACCTATGAATAACCTGACAGATTCCTCCTTTGATACCTCTTTCCAGCATATGAATCATATCATAATCAGGATTTGAAGCTTTATGTCGGTATATTTCAGCATTGCTGCCCAACTCATACCTGGTGATGTGAAGAAATGAGCTGGATCCAATTTGTGGCTCTTAAGTGTAACATCCCGAAAACTTTCAAAGACATCCGTAAGAAGCAGTACATCTGTTAGGAGATATACATCACTATATTCCCCAATTGATTTACAATTGAAAGCTTGCCCGACATTTTCAGCACGTTGATAATCAACATCACTATAGTCGGTGTCGTTCAGCTTGTTGTAAAATGCTTCTTTAGCTGGTAATTTTGTTTCATCCAGCGATTTACATTATGTTATGTAGTCATAGTGGAACACTCCGTTCCTTTTGATCAAGTCAAATGTATTTGGGAAGAACTTTTTCATTTCCTTCAGTTCATCTGCTGGAAGATTCTTGACAAGGCTGTCAAGTGATGATGACATGAACCGGAAACTATCGATAAATCGGAGTTTAATTCTTCCCACATGCTTGGTAAATGTGATGTTTTTCTCCTCGCTGTTTGGAATAAAATCTATATTCCCTTGATTTTTCCCAGTTCTCTGAATATGAAATGAGAGTTATATCCACTAAGATTTTGGAATACAAAATTAACATTTGTAGATGTTTTAAATCACAAATTGCAGTTGTTACATTCTGCTCCTCGATATTTACCAGTAAAATGACAATTGCCTTTGACTTTATAATAGTGTTGTATATATTTAATAATGATAAAATCAATAAAAGTTGAAAAAGATTAATATTTATTATATAACATATTATTTAAACAAATTTAAATTGTTTTTACATATTATCAGTTTTTTTAATTTTATAAAATATTTTATCATAAATGATAAAATAACATCCCCTGTTGGATCACCGATATTTTGGAATTGGATTTCTTTTACTTCTTACTGGATATCTGTTTTCCTTCATTAGTGTTTTTGCGCCGGAGCTGGATGATACACTTGATGTCCGGTCACAAGGAATACTTAGTCTTCCTTTATATCTTTTAACTTGATTTTAGTTTCTTTTCAGGAGCTTATGAGATATTTTGTCCAATAATTCATAAGTCCAATCATTATTTATCTTCTTTATAGTAAACGGTGCAACGTATTTTGTTTTCCCTAATTTTTTCTCCCTCGTTTCTTTTATTAACACTTTGTCTCCAAATCTGAGCTTGGTATACCACCTGTTTCTGTTATAAAGATTATCTGAATTCTTAAAATTATTTTTTATATTAACTGAGACTAATTTATTCAGCTTTTGTTGCGTGTTCTTTAACCACAATACATATTCACTTTCTGTTCTTCTGCCCTCAATTTTTTCATTAAAATGTAGTAATGACAGTTTTCTTCTATATACTATTTCAAAGGGGCTATACCCCGTTGATTTATGCGTTGCACATCGCAAACTGTATTCTAAAATCGTAAGAGCTTCTGTCTAATCTCGTGTGTTACGAGGAAACATAGACGCATTTATCATTTCTTTAGCTGTGTGAAAAATTCGTTCAATTAATCCATTTGATTGCGGATAATACGGTGAGCTTTGAGTTTGATTAATATAGATCGAAAAACAAAAGGTTTTAAATTCAGCAAAAACAAAATAAGAACCGTTATCGAAATGTATACGCTCTGGTTTCCCGTACTTTGATATCCATTGACCCCATAATAATTTTATTATAAATTTTGTATCTATTGTTCTAAGAGGGATTAAAGCCACATATTTTAGAAGTAGTCGATTATTCCTAAAATATAGCGAGATCCTTCTTTAGAAGTTTCGAACGGTCCTCAGATATTCATTTCAATCACTTCAAATGGTCTGTTTGCTTCTATAAGGGTAATTTGTCCTCTATCGCGACCGTTTTTACATTTTAATCTAGCACACGCCTCACATTTAGTAACAAAATCTTTTATATCGTGATCCATACTTGGCCAGTAAAATTCATTTTTTTAATGCAACTGTGGTTCTCTCTATACCTATATGCCCAGACCTTCGTGCATTTTTTGAATAATAATATATCTATCAGACTTTGGAATACCTAGTCTGTAAATGTCATTGTCTAGTAAATAAAGTAAGTCTCCTCGTAGTAATAGATCTGATAAACGTGCAAATAGTTGTTTAAAACATTTATCTTCTTTAATTTCCGTAGGTACTTCGGTTATGGTTATACTTTTTGTAATCATTTTAATTATCCATACAATTACAACATCTTCAAATTGATTGTCATCATTTATAAATAATTTGCATATAGCTTTTTCATTGCTTGAATCGCTTGAACTGTCTTCGAAAACTTTAACGTTTCGTCTTTTCAGTGGTTCTTTATGATTTGTTCACAATAGCCAAATCTTGATAGAGCGTCGGCATTTGCGTTATCTTTTCCTTTCCGGTATTCTATTGTCATATCATATACTTCTAACTCTGACTTCCACACACAAAATTGCGACGTCTTTGGACTGTCCCATTTTAAGAACCATTTTAAAGCTTCATGGTCTGTTCTGACCGTAAAGTTATGACCTAATCAATAATTTTTAAGTTTCAAAACTGCCAGTAGTTCTTTTCGAGTAATGCAATATTTCTTTTGACTTTTAGTTAGGGTTTTTAAAGCGTACGCCAGAACACGTTCAGAACCATTTTGTATTTGCGATAAAAATGCACCAATTGAATTTTTTGAAGCATCGGTGTCCAGTATGTAATGACCGTTGGTTGTTGGAAGAGCTAAAATGGGTGGGGAGGATTAAGCATCTTTCAGATTATTAAAAGAATTAATTTTCTCCGCGTTCCACTGAAACTTTGAATCGTCTTAGTCATCGAAGTGAGAGGTTCAGATAATATGGCAAAATTTTTAATGAATCTTCTATAATAGTTATATAATCCTAGAAACGATTGTAACTCCTTTATACAATTTTGGATATGCCAATTGTTTATGGCAACCAATTTTTCAGGGTCCATTTTCACCCCTTTTGCATCTATTATGTGACCAAGGTACCGTACACTGGTTTTCAAAATGCAACATTTCTCTGGAGACAATTTAAGACCTGCTTCTTTTATCCTCTGAAACACTAAACTTAATCGGTTATTGTGCTCTTCTATTATCCTACCAAAAACGAGGACGTCATCCAAATAAATCAAACATTTTGACCAGTTTTCTCTTTGCAAAATAAGATTCATCATTTTTTGGAATGTAGCTGGAGCTGAACACAAACCGAATGGCATTCGGGTAAATTCGTATTGTCCGTATTTTGTTGTAAATGCCGTTTTCTTTATATCTTCCTCTTTTATTTGGATTTGATAATATCCGCTTGATAAATCTAGCGTTAAAAAAGATTTCGCTTCTCCAATTGCATCGAAAATTTCTTTTCTTGCTGAGGTCGGATATATTGAACGTTTTGTCTTTGCATTTAATCCCCGGTAGTCAATACATAATCGTATATCTCCATTTTTCTTTTTAAATATTACTAATGGAAAATTCCACGTTGAATTACTTTGCCTGATTATACCCGCCTCTTCTAACTCATTTACTTTAGTATTTAGAGCTTCTTCGAAACCTATTGGAATCTTTCGAGGTTTGAAGGCAATTGGTTTTACTTCTCTTGTTTCTATGGAATGTTCGATAATGTTTGTGACACCAACGTCTAAAGTATATTTGCTAAAAATTTCCATATTCTGCCGAATCATCTCCATGGTTGTATTTTTAACCTTTTCCGGTAAGTCATCCATATTTTGTCTAATAATTGAACAAAGGTCAGTTAATTTGGATACTTCTCTTTCCTTTGATACTTGTGATAAACTAAAAATGCTTTTCATTGTATCATTTCGTCTTTCCATTCTTCCACATGCCCTAAAACAGATCCAGCATGTAACATTTTGACACCTCCATCCGGCATATATTTTCGAACCCATATAAATCATTCATGTGCAGTAACTAAGGAATTACAAATTAATAAATCTTTCTTTGCAATTTTCAGTTTCTTTTTGGTTTTTTTATCTTTTTCAGTTTTATATTTTTCGCAAGGGATACATTGCTTCGTCCATTCTTTCACATCGTTGTGCATTGACGGCCATATTACTTTTGTGTGTAATAATTTATATGTGTTTGAACTCCATGGATGGTGAAGTTGATGTACGTAATTGAAAGCATTTTTGCAAAGTGATTCTGCGAGAATGGGACGTAATATGCCTGGTAAACTAGTGTTGTAGATAACATCGTCTATATTTTGCATATTATTAAATTTCCTTAGATCAGCTACTGGTGGTTTTTTTGCTTGGAGGTTTTCTATGGTGAACATTGTCTGGAATTCTATAGAAGAAACAGAACGGGAAAGGCAGTCTGCTACTACGTTATCTTGGCTTGAAATTTATGTGATCGAAAGTCAAATTCAGATAAAAATGAAATTTGTCGTTGTTGTCGTGGAAATGATTCTTTCATGTAAAGTAACATAATTAATGGCTTGTGGTCTGTTTTGATCACAAAACTGTTTACAAAGTAGGAATTGTTTGAAATGCTTCACTTCTGGGAAAATCGCCAGAAGTTCTCGATCGAAAACGGAGTATTTTGTTCTGTGGTACTGAATTTTTGGAAGAAAAATTCGATTGGTTGTGGTATACCATTGATTATTTGCTGTAAAACAGCTCCTGTGGCTAAATTGGAAGCATCGGTAAGTAGCTGTTATGGAGCGTTTTTTACAGGATAGCTTACTGTCTGGATTTTTGTCATCATTTTTTTACGTTTTCGAAGGTGTTTATTAGTTTGTCGTTCCATCGAATAAGTGATTTCTTGGCTCCTGAGCTAATTCCGGAGAAAGGAGCTATAAAGTATGAACAGTTCGGTATATACCGATGGCAATAGTTAAACATTCTGAGAAAACTACGAAGGTCGAATATGGTTTTTCTTATAATAATTTTTTCTTGATAATAATTTTGGATGGAACTAAGGCGTTCCTGTAAAGATGAATGTCCTTTATCCGAAATATTGTGTCCCAATAAGGTTACCGATGATTTAATAAATTGGCACTTGTTCCAGTTTATTTGTAAATTGTTTTGGTGAAGACGGGTAAAAACGTGTTTCAAATGATCGGCGTGTTCCTTTGGGTTTGAAGATGTGATTAAGATATCGTCTAAATAAGGAAAAGCGAAATCGAGATTTGAATGATTTTCGTCAATGTGTTGTTGAAATGTTTGAGCAGAGTTCCTGAGGCCACAAGGCATAGATATTTACTCAAACAATCCGAACGGCGTGATGATTGCAGTTTTTGGTATATCCTGCGTTAACACTGGAATTTTGTGGTAGGCTTTTCGTAAGTCAATGGTAGAGAATATGGTTGCCCCGTTGAGACGATGAAAGATATCTGTGATAAGGGATAAATGATAGCTATCGTGAACGGTCGCTGAGTTAAGTAAGCGGTAATCACCACAAGGTCTGATGGAACTATCGTTCCTTTTGACTATATGCAGAGGTGTTGCCCATGGAGATGACGAACATCGTATTATGTTTTTTTTTCAAAAGAGAGAAACTCTTGCTCTACGTTCGTGCGGATTTCGGGTGGAAGTTCTCGAAGTTTTTGTTTGTTTAATTGGATGGCAGTTCATGATAATGGTGTGGTACGTGGTGGGCTTTATAGTGATTGACTTTGAATTGTGTTTGGGCAAGAATTTTTGACGTACAGTGTGCAAATCTTGTGGTAAGCCTGACGTAAACGGTGGAATGTTAGGTTCTCCGTTGATAAACGAGATACATTTCTTTGTATTTAGTGTCGCTCTTTAGTTTTGCTTGAGTTGTGTCTTCAGTATTGGTGCAATTGTCTCGCAAACGAATTTTTCAGATTTTGTATCAGTTGTGGTTTGAGTTCTTTCTTTTGGCGATGGATGGTGATGCCAAAATGGGAAAAGAAATCAGCTCCCAGGATTGGTAATTGCACTTTGGCCACTATGAAAGGCCAGGTGAAGGAATGATTGAATCCTGGTAGATTGAAATATAGTAGGAAAGATCCAGTGGTTGGAATGGGTGAGCCATTAGCTGCTTGTAATATCGTCAGATCATGGTTGAGGTGCTTGGGCTAATACACCATAGGCAAAAGTGACACTGTGGAGCCTGAATCGATAAGAAAGTTGATTAATGTGTGTGAGCAGTGATGAGTTGTGGTTTTGACAAAGAAAATATTGGGTGATTCAAGATCGATGTTTGAAATTGGTATCAGTGGGATAAGGTTTAAGCCCGTGCCATCGGTTGCCGAAGACCGCGCGGGCACGTTATTTTAAATGCATTTTGGAGTTACCGATGGATGATTTCGGTTTCCAGTAGCAGGGTTGAATGCATCTGTGCGAACGCTCTTTGAATTTCGAGTGGTAAACGCAAATCGAAGTATTTAATTTTTTATTTTCGAAGTATCTACAGCCTGTGCAACAAAATTTTGCGTTTTCCTTAAATTTGCTATGGTAGAAGCCAATTAGTGGTCCGTGTGAAGTGGAGCGATCGCGTTGAGGACTTTTAGAACGAAAACTATTAGAATAAGCGGTAGTTTGGCGATACTGGCTGCTAATTGTGCTACCGCGTCCTTAAGTGATTGCGTTTCAGAACGCTGATCTCTGATGGTGTGTGCTAACGTTTGCTGTTAAAGCTGATTGTTCTTGGTTAGCCATGGTGATCTCTATTGACTTGTCTGCAATTTTTGCCAATTCTACGACGGAAACCGATTCAGGAACGACAGATAACAATATTTGCAGTTGTGGCAGTAACGAGCTAGTAAAAAGTTGTTTGAAGATGTTGTCGTCTGTAATTGAGATTCCTAATGCCATTAAGTCGGTCTGGACCTGTTTTAAATATTGAGATGACAGGGTAGTCCCGATAGAGTTTGATTTGAAGTAAGTTTGAAGTAATTGATGTTGTAACGGTGTTTTGAGCGAAATAATTGCTTGTTTTAGGTCATTGTAGGCTGAAGTATTTGCTTAGATAGTTGGTAAGTTGGTTATTCTAGCCAAGTATTCCTGGGGTAATAGTGAAAGAAGACTATATGCTTTTTGGGTCTGAGTACCTAAAGCGGATGCAGTGGTCCAGCTCTCGTGAATTTGACGCCATGAGGTCGCGGACTGTTGTGAATCTAAAAAGAGCCTAACACACGGTGGGGTGAAGTGTTTAACGTTAGTGCCACTTTCATTTTTCTTCCCTCTGCGTCCTTTTATATGTACGTCAACGTATTGGTAGTTGGAATGCAGTAATGACGTTGCCAATGGCTGGTTTGAAAAAGGGAGTAGTTTGCTCACTGTAGTTAGGCAAAATTGAATATGTGTTGGGATTTTTAATTTTTTATGTTTGTGTATAATTATTTGATTGTGGAATTGTTTTGCACCTCTATGTGGTAAACCTTTTGATTATATGACCTAACGTATAATTTTAAAGTTTTTGAATGAGTTCTCTTTGCTAGACTGGGGACCGTGGTCGTGTCGATTTTGTACATTTTCAAAAGGCTTTTTGTACATGTAAAATTGACATTGTGGATGTCAAAACCTAAAAATTTGTTACTATTTTATACAAGATATTTACAAAAAGATATCTAAATACATAAAAGAAAATCAATTTATGTCTTACTGGATTTCCTGTCCCATCAACTGCTTCAATGAGGTCCATATTTTGACTTCGATTTTTGCGAGTAGTGATATGTGGATTGTTTTGAGGAATGACATTTTTTATTGGACAAAATTTGACAGGCTTTATAGAATCTGTGATATTGGTATCATTAGCTTTCTCTAAATTAAATGGGAAGAGTGACTGACGTTCTTGAGGTTCAGAGCTCGTTTGTTTGGGATAATTTCGATAATTCGATTTCCCATCAGAAGATGATCGCTTGATTGATCTGTCATTGTCATCATCTGTGGTCTTGTTGAGAGAACCATAGCATATTGTATCATATCGGATCCTCGATTGCCTGAACACTTTACCAATGTCACAGGTGTTCTGATTCAGTAGGAACATACCCTGACCGAGAGTCGAGTGATCATCAAAAAACTTTGTTTTCTGGAACACACAATAGACAGTCCTGATTTTTTTAAATTTATATGTATTGTTTTTACCAAAACTCGATTTTTCAAATCCGCAGATGAACTCAAAATCATAGAGTTTTTTACGAATGCGGATTGAATACAACTTGAACCATTTCTGCTGGGTTGAGTTGACAATATATTTCATAACGAGTTCAATCGTGTTTCTATCGATTGAGGTGAGATATTTCAGACAATTTACGATTTCATAGTCGAGAGTCCACACGAGCTCATAGCGACAATTAGTCAACAGCTGAGTCTCGAATGTCATGATCGGCATCATATTGATATGGAATCTCAGTTTATGAAAATCGATATCAATTGTGTAAGAGTTGAAATATTTTTGTTTAACGATGCATTTCAGAGTGCAATTGATCATGATGAATAACGTACTACAATGTTTCTGGATGTTCAAAGCAATACTCTAGATTGTTTTCGCGTCGAGCTTGGGGATGTTATCCGTGCAATTAAGAATAGAATCGAGGTCTAGCAATTTATAGTCTTGAGATGATTGGCGTTGAAACAGAGCAAATGTATTATTTGATTCTTCATTCAAATTCAACAGTTCGTTTTCGATTGATTCTGTAAATATCTCTTTAGAGTCTCTTTAATGGGTCTGAGGATCGTGGACACAGTGCTAATCGATCTCTGCACAGTGCGAAGATGTCTAGTAATAGTAAAATTTTTCGATTTTCTTTTCAATTTTTCATTAAGACCATGTAACCACCGGCCAAAAATTTCACAGTTCATCCAGAAAGTTTTGCTATACTATTTTAAGGATTTGAAAAGTCGAGGTTTTTAAATCCTCTGGGAGATTTAAATTTCCCTATTAATAGCGGGAGCTTTTTTTCACCCGTTTCATTTGAGCAAAAAATAAGTGTTACTCTTTCTTTAGAGAATTTTCCACTAGCCTTTTCTTCGCTTCTTAAAATAAGTGCCTTTTTTGGAGGACACTTAAAAACAACCCTGTTTCGTCCCAATTAAATACGTCACAATTAGCATATTTATTATAAACCTTTTCGAATTCTGCCCATGATTCACATAAAACCAAAGGGTTTACCAAATATTATTCACCAAAAATAAATTGTATTTTTATTCCATATGATCTTTTAAATTTCAATATGCATTTGCTGGAAGCTTTAAAGTTTTCCATTTCCATTTTTTTGGCAATTTTTAATGCCATCTCCTCCAACATTAAGTTTTTTATTTTGTTGTTCAACTTTCTCTTCCTTGATATCAATCGTAGAGATGCGGATATATTTCATGTGTCTTTATATTTGAGTCTTTATATTTGTGTCTTTTATTGCCTGCAATTTCCTTTTCATACTCTGATTTATACTTCTTCAGGTTGTTAACAATTTCGTTTACCGTTCCAGCTGGCATCTTAAATATATTGACAAGAAATGCCTGCGTTACAAATTTATTTTCCACTTTAAAATTTGCAACGCGATGTTTTTATGCAAGAAGATAAACTACATTTCGGTATTAGACATTGTCAATTTGTTTTACACATTCCCGAGTACATAATAATATTCTTCTGCAGTGTAAAATTTAGATTAATGGACTGTAAACAACTTATTGATCTATCCAGTTTGCCTTACAATATCACCAATGTCAGTATACAATCTTTTATATTAACGTCTGGGATTGTAATGTCTCTCGCCTCCCCGTGGAGCAGTCCTGGTAAACTAGGCTGGGTGAATTTCCGTCCCTAAGCTAAACTGAGAGACAAGGACGGTTGGGCCAGCAACCCAACCTAATCCTTAACCCGATCGCTACAAAAACTCAAATCAGGGGTCTGAAAGGACCCGAAGTCATTCAGCTGCCGAGATGTGAGTCACTCGAGAAGAACTCCGCCGTCAAATTGAGAGTTGGTAACTGGAACTTTTGGGGGTTGAACGATGAGAAATTATTGAATCTTGTTGAAATATCAGAAATGATTCACATAGACATGTATATCCTCACTGAGATACATTGCTCGAATCAAGAAACACACGAACATGGTTCATGGAAATTACTACACACTGGCAGAAATGTGGCTGAGAAAAGAGAATGTGGTACGGCTCTGGTGATAAAGAAGACTGATTGTGATGACATTAAATTTGAATGCGCTGACGAAAGAATTTTTACCTGTATTATACCGAGCAGGGAACTAATACTGATTAAAGTTTACGCTCCAACAGAGTCTGGATACACCATAGAAGAGAGTCGAAGTTTCTATGAGACACTCAACGAGTTAACGATAAAGATGAAAAAGATCGCTGAAACGAAAAAGTACCAATTCATTATTGGAGGTGACTTCAACTGTAGAATTGGGAAAAATGATGAATGTAGAAATATTGTTGGAATTTACGCGTCAGCTCACCACACTTCAGAGAGTGGTGAGCTTCTAATGGAACTTGCTGCCTCCAGAGGTTTAAGGATTGAGAACACATTTTACAAGCATAAAATGTCTCAAAGAACTTGCTTAGAATATCCAGCAACTAAGTGCAGAGAGGTACTAGATTTCTTCCTCACGGAGCAGAAAAGTTGACGTAGAATAATCGATTTCAAGAGCTACCCAGGTCTTGACTGCGGATCAGACGATGACTTGGTAGTGTTAAAGTCATTGTCTCAGAAAAAGAAAAAATCTAAGAGAAGGAAACCTCAAAGGCAGAGAAAACTGGATAAATTACTTTTAATGGAGAAGAAAGAATCAATTACAGCTGAACTGACGAAAGAGTGCACTGAGATGGATAACAGTTGGAAGAGCGTAGAGAAAGGAATAATCTCAGTGGCACTTAAACACCAGAGTGTGAGGCAACATATCCCAATGAATAAGCGGTGGTTGCATGGGCATCTTGAAGAATTGAAGCAGCTCCTTGAAAGAAAATGGTTCAGTAGAAGAGACTTCATTAGAAGACGTAGCGAAGAAACTTACCAAATCTGGAAAACAGCAAGAAAACATCAACTGCGAAAGTTGAGGGAATGGAAACGAAATAGGGCGGAAATCTTGGGAACACAAATAGAGGAGATCCTGAACCATGTAGGGGGTAATACACGGAATCTATTCATGGAGCTTAGAATGCTCAGTAACGTGGAGAGTCGGGAGTACACCCTGTGTACAATAAACAGATCAGTTCCAGACGAGGTGATCACCTCACACTTTAATCAGATTTTTCAGTCGACAGATCTCTTGGATGTCGAAAACCTTATCGGGCTATCAGAATAGAATGCTTCCCTAGATGAAGTGCCGCAAGTAGAGGAAGTAGGAAGCGTAATTGCACAGCTAAAGAACGGAACAGCTGCAGGAACGAATGGAATAATCCCTGAATTATTCAAATAGGGAGGTCAAAATCTTGTTTTAAAACTGACAGAATGATTTGAACACATTTGAGAGGGAAGAGTAGACTTCCCGGAAAGTCGTAAAGAAGCTAAGGTGGTCATAATATACAAAGGAAAGGGTTCAAGAAATGACCTCAACAATTACCGATGGATATTCTTGCTTGAAGTTGGAGGAAAGATAATGGCACGGGTTATAGTAAATAGACTTATCCCGATAGTTGAAAGAGAAATTGATGAATGGCAATTTTGTTTCCGGAGCGGTAAGGGAACGCAACATGCAATATATATTATTCGGAAGATTCAGGAAGAAGCAATGTACAGAAACCAAGACGTATATGTAATTTTTCATAGACTTGAGAAAGCTTTCGATAGGGTACCAAGAAATATGCTTTGGACATGCCTAAAGAAACTGGGTATAAATGGCAGAACATTGAAATTGATTACTCAATTTCATGAGTGATTCAAGGGCTTAATTGGTGAACATAAGTTCACAATGTTCAAAAGCGTAAGACAGGGTTGTGTTCTGGAACCGATATTGTTTAATATTGTGTTTGACAGAGCACTCAAACTAGCAGATGCAAATGGCATGACAGGAGGGGTACAATTACGAAATAAGGACGGAACCGAACTTAAGATCAATCATTTAGCGTATGCAGATGACCTTTGTTTCATTGACAAAGACTACAATGAGTTAACAAGAAATCTATGTATTCTAAACGGAATGTTCCAGCAACTGGATCTAAAGATCAACTTAAAAAAGACCAAGATTATGTATCTAAATGGTGACTCCAAAATACAAACAGCAGGTTGCGAGATGATGCCTGGAATCGATTGGGTTACCGAGTTCTGTTACCTTGGATCAATAATATCTTCTTACGGAACTTGTGAGACAGATATCAGAGAGAGAATAAGGAAAGGGTACGGTAAGCTACGAACTTTGATGCCAATCCTGAAGTGTCCAAAACTAACGATCCGAAGCAAGCAAAAATTGATTGAGAGTTGTATACTACCTGTAGTATACTATGGGTGTGAAAAATGGAGGACTACCGACAAACTGGTAAAGAAACTGCAGAGCCTACACAATCATGGTACTCGACTAGTGTTGGGGATTGAGAGTGGACGACCCTGTCGCACCTCCACCAAAATCAGGATCTGACCCGTCACCGTGTTGTCACATTTGTACGCCGATGAACAGTCCTTGTACAACTGTCTTATCAGGTCACATGAGTCATCTCCTACACCCATTCTGCTCAGCAGTTTCAGAATGATTTCCACCGACACTGAGCCAAATGCATCAGCATTGTCTAACATTGTCACGTGGAACTCAGCTTCTGCTAACTGAGAGTAGTACTTGTCCAGGATCGCCCTAATCAGAAAGTTGTGCACTGCACAACCATCATGTGGTCCCAGACTTTTCTGCAATGGGTGCAGGAGTTCGTTATCTACTATCCACCTGTTCAGTTGATCTCTTAGAAGTGTAGCCAATATTTTATAGGCACACTCTAAGAGAGCTATCGGTCTCCATGATGAGACCCCACTATAGTGGCCTTGCTTTCCCGGTTTTGGAAGAAGTGTTGTGAAGAACTCCTTCCAACTTTCCAGGATCACTCGGCTATTGATAACCCTATTGTATAGTTTTGTGAATATTGCACCCACCGTGTCGCAATATAACATATCTTTATATGTTATATTCGAGTAACCCGGGGATGAATTATTCGCTTTATTTAGCGCTTGTACCACTTCACCAGACAGAACCTCCCTGAATTCGAATGGATCACCTCTCTTAACTAAAAGAGTATCCACCAAATCACTGACAGGGGTCAACCGATTTTTCACTAAAGTGCTCCATGATTGCTTCTGTCGATGGAGTAGTGTCAGCAACTGTGTTGTTTAGTATAACTTCCACCGCTTTCTTCGGTTGAACCCGATACAATTTCCTAAAGCTGGGATCCTGGATAGTGGATTCAACAACATTGCTACCCATATACAGATTTCTCCGTTTAATGGACCTGTGAGAGTACATATAATTCGTTATATCTTTCTCAAATATGTCAGGATCACTGTTGTCGATCGGATCTCAGCAAAAGTCATTGAGTTTTCCACTCTCGCTGCACGAGTTGCATTCAGAGCGTTGTGGTTCTCCCTCTGCTTCACTGTTGATGTGGGACCCTTCTTCTTCGCTTTGATGAGTTGTGCAGCAACCTGCTTCTTAATTTTCTCAATATTGATATCAAAAAGCGGCCGTTCCTCCATCAGAGCTCGTATATAGCCACACATCATCAGCCCCGTCTTTCCCCCGTTTCGTACCAGCTGATGTGGCTGCCAAAATATATTTATTCTTATCTCTCGTTTTGTGAGACACAAGTGTTCAATGTATCGGGCAGTTACTCTCATTCTCTGTAACAGACTCTCATCTATAATATCTGCAGTGGGATGTAACACTGAGATATCATAGTGTATCAAATCTGCTACAAATAATACCCATCTTCTATTCTCAATCAGCACCGGTAAATAAATGTACTCCCTTCCATCAAAAATGTTCAGAGTTACCTGTTTTCTGAGGAAAGAAGATTGCCTTTGCTGATTGCAGTCGCCGCAATCGGTTTCGCCGTCAAATGCCGATGACTCACTGTATAGGTACTGATAAATACCGAAAAGTGATCCTTTTTCATAAGTAATGAATGGGAATGCATGTGTGTATGATTGATTATGATTAAATATGTGTGTTTTTTAATGATTTGATTGGAGGAGCTTGTGTGTGTCCTCCAATTTCTTGTAAAAATTTGAATCACAATTACAAAAAAATGTGCGTAAAAAATAAAAATTTTTCTTTAAAGTGATTCCCTTTGTTTAAATGTTTCGATTTCCGTTAAGTATAAATCATATTTTAAATATTTCAAAGAATTTCCAATGGCTATTAATGTCTCAACGAACTTTTCATCTAAAATTCATACCGGTTTATGCATTAAAAGATTACCGTATTTACTGTCACCACTGACTTCACTTGAAGCTGAAATTGAAGCGTTCAATAAACAACGAGAATTCGAAAAGTCAGTGATTTTGAATTACAAAAAACTAAAGAAGATAAAACTCTAAAAGAATTTTTGGAATCGACCCAAAAAGGCAAAGACAAATTAAAATTAGAATCAGAAATAATAAACGTCAAAGAAAAACTCGATATTTGGTTGAAACAATATAAAAAAATCAATTTTGAAAATTAATCAATGGGAAAATGTTTAATATGGAGACACGACTTCCGATCCAATTACTTTCATTCATTTTTGATCGATCCCGTCAAATTACTTCTGTGAGGTTACTATATTTTCTGCAGTTTATCGTGTTTGTTACAATGTTTTAAATAATACATTTTTTTATCAAATGTGTTAACTTCTGCGATATTTTGAATAGTAAAAGTCAGTTTATCGCTGTAAATTTGTACCGTGTAATTTTCTGAATATCTATTGTCGGGATAAAATGATTTTTACAATAAGTTAATGAAAAATACAATTAAGTGTGATATTATGAGCCATAGAGCTCTCTTTTGTCTTAACATAAGAATATATAGTTGAGTCTTTTTATTGAACGACATGTATTTCATTAAAAACGAACAAATTTTTAACAATCAAATTTACATTTATCATGGTAAACTGTTTTCATAAGATAAATATCGTATAGCCGATCTGACAGAAACTCAACCAAAGTTTAGATACACAAAACAAAACTGATGAAACTCAAAGCAGAAAACCAATAATAGAGTAAAGTAAAAGGTAGACTAATTGATATTAGAGAGTAAAGTAATAATCTCGTTTCAAAGAGTTCTGTACGGTCAACAATTAATACAAAAAATATTTCTTTACAGAATTTATAAAAGCAATAAACTGACAAAAGAATAGGTGATGAGAAGAAATGATTCCAAGAGTTCTTGTCACATATCCGCGGTTTCCTGTCGACCGTAAATGACACCAATAAACTTTGCAAGGGTATTTCAACAAATTGAAGAAATCTTGTGACGTAGATATATGTGTTCTCTTCCCTCTTCGATTCTGTCGAAGTCATTATTCCATGGATCACTCGAGCCAAAAGTCTCACTGTGATCCCACTTGCTCCGAAACAGATAAAAATGTATTTTTGTCTACTCAAAATGGTATTTGAAATTCTTGGCCATGTTTTTGCTTCTGATAAATAAAGAATAGAGATTGGAATCATAATGATTTCAAGTACAAGAATCAAACATTTATAGATGTAGGTATTTCGAAAAGATGGATTAAATAATAATTTAAAAAATAGTACAGACAAGAATATAAACAATAATCCGGATATAATGGATCCGGATGCTGATAAAAAGAAGGTTCTTTTTCTTTGGATTACTTCTTCTTCCAATAAAGAGTTTGGTTTCGTCACATGAATCAAATTGCACTTTAGAGGAATCAATAAATAAGATAGAAGAATAATGTAAAGAATTATAGTGACGTCTTCTTTAAAGTGAACCACGCTAGACTTTTCGAAGAATATTGAAGCATTATTGTATTTACGGGAAGAATTTGTAACGGACATAAATATGTCTCCTTGATAAGATGTCACATTATGAATGATTTCCAGAGCGATCGTAATTTTTGTGACGATAATAGTGAAGGAATTGATATAATTCATGTACCACTCTTCTCCGGTGTATCCGTATCCACTCAAGTCCAGCACGAGAACCAGCACCCCGAATATGAAGAGAAGACTAAGACAAAAATACAATGAATAGAAATTTAATGCGTCTGGGACTAAATATAGGTCATGTAAGTCTTGGGCATACAACAGAATGGTACTTATGATCAGTAATATAAACAATGGTATGCATAGAATATATAAATTTAAAGGACTTTCAATTGGAGATTTTATCCTCAAATTTCTAAATCGGTAATTAACTTTTTTATTATAGAAAATAAGTAGTAAATTAAGGAACAAGAGGACCATCGTTCCGACGTAGAAAATATGATTTTTGAATTTAATTTTTGATTTTGACATGTCTTTCATTTCGTGAATATAGGATGAGCAGTTGAAGATGATACCCAAGCTGATCTGGAGGACGCACACGAGAACCATTATCTTCATCAAAATTTCTTTTCGTAATTTTTCTTTCACATTATTTTCGTCAGGTAATCTTCTTTTCATTCTTTAACTTCGGATATCTTGAATGAAGTTCGTCTCTCAGAATGAAATGTATCATCATTTAGATGATATTCATGTAGTAAACAGGAAACGTTTCGTACAATGATAGTTTATCGTACCACAAATACGTGAAGTTTATAAATGTAAAAATGTATCCGCTTTCATTTTTTATGTAAGAATGAACCTGAAAACTTGATTTATTACTGTTTTTACATATTACTGGTAAAAAAAAATTTTGAAAATTATATATATATATATATGTATATATACATTTATATTTTTTTAATTTTTTAAATAATTTTTGTGATTAAAAATAGTCGTCAATCTTCAAAATTTTTAAAAATGTGTGAAAAAAACAATTGATGTACAAAAACATTTATTTTGAGAAAAGAAAAAAATACATATTTTTCTTACACGATTATTTATAGGGTTTTTCGATCTATTTTCCAATACTTGCAATCATTTTTCCAATGATTTTAATCAATAAAATCAATAGAAATCAATAAAATTACATAAAATCGAAATTGTTTTAAAAGGTTACCATTGTTTCGAGGGCAGGAGTTATTGTAATCTGTTTTAAGATGTAATAAGATTACCTGAGACAGCGGTCAATGGTGCTTTGAGGCACACTCAATCCAAAAATTTTTATGACCTTACCACTCAAATGTTTTAGGGTAAAAAGGCAATTTTCATCCACCTAGGCTCTAACTTGATGCTTTTGATTATCCTCAAATTTAGATCTTCGATCACTACCCTTTTACTTTGAGGTTGTTTCACCGGTTTCCTCAAAATTTTTAATAATCTTTTGAGCTGCCCAGTAATTCAGCTCCAAAGTATCAAAAATTGCTTTGGTTGACTGGATTTGACTAATTTTAATAGTTTTTTTTCTCGGTCTTCCACAGAAATTTTGCTGTTTCTTCTATTATAATTTTTCATGTATAAAAAATCAAAAAACGTTTTAAAACAATTAACGGATAACATGAAATAGTAGGACACCTACTATTTTAATAGTAGGTGGAAAAAAAATTGAAAAGGCGCCCAATATTGGTTTACACCTACTATTTGGTGCTTTTGTTTTGAACTTGTCTTAAACTTGAAAAATAAATAAGAATTAAACTGGAAAAATAAGAATTTATTCATCATAGATAATAAAAGCATTATCAGTTAATATTTCTTCACTATCACTGTGATCAGTTTCTTTTTGGGATTCCGACAAATACTTTTTTTAAAAAATATTTTTTTTATAAATTGCTTTAAAAACGATACACCTACTATTTGATTCCACTTACTATTTTAATAGTAGGTGGAAAATTTTTTGAAAACTTCATTACACCTACTATTTCATGTCCACCTACTATTTGATGTTATCCGTTATAAAGAAAAATACAGAAAATAAATATAATAGAAAATTTTTTGTACCCCTAAATGTTCCACCAGGAAATATGGTGCTATAGAAACGCTAAAATTATTATTTTTATTAAATGAATTTCTAATTCCAATTTGAATTTAACACATGGACTGCAAGTTTCATTGGGTGGCCGGTCGTTTCGACTAAGATCGTTTCGACTAACTAATATTGCTTTTATTCTGACTGTTCTATAGAAAAATAATTTTTATAAAAATACTTTTTTAAGAATAATTTTTGATTATTTTAAGATCAAATTAAAATTTTTAAATAAATTTTTAGAGACTTTATCAGGAAAATATTATTTTTTAGAAAGATTAATACTCTTTCAATTATTTCTAAATTCTTAAAATTGGTGTAAGACATCAAAAAATGTTATTCAAAATGAAAGAATATTTAAAGGCCAAATACAGTCGAACCCAACCTTACTAAAAAATAAAAAAAAACAAAAATATATAACATTTTTATGATTAATTCAAAAGGATTAAAAACAATTTTATTTTAAAGGTTCAGGCCAAAAAAACTGGTTTAAAGGGAATTATATAATAATTTTTATTTTTTTGGAATATTGATTGACAAAATCAATATTGTATATAAAAAATATTTGAATAAACTTTAAACACACACAACTAATGACAGATGGTTTTTTTGTCTTTGGGCAAAAGTGACCACTGTGTCTTATATGAATTCATATGGCTGGCGAGTCGTACCATGGTTTTTATCGGGGTTTTTTCGTGCGGCACACCCCCGCATTACTAAATTGGGTGATCGTTTCCGCCTCCTTCTATACCTTATATCTTAATATTCATCTTCTGATGATTCTTCAGCAGAAGATGAGTACTTATCCTCATTGTTGAGATGCTCAACTCTCTCAGCGTAAGATTTTAGCATCTCATCGAGAAATACCGGATCGAATTCTTCTATATTGTTTCCCATTTGAATTTCCTCTATACTGTCGGGTTCTTCCATGTTTGGTATGGAGTCCATTGGTGCTTCTTCTTCCCTTACTTCGATCCGGTTAAGTCTTTGGATCCGTCGGCATTTCCCATCTCTGTGAAATTCCCATTATGCCGAAGAGTACTTGACGTTGGATGCCGAACACGCTATCGCAATTCTCCTAATAGTCTTCGGTGGGATCGTCAGACTGGTCAGAATACTGGTACTGCCCTTTGGCCATGTTCCGATGCACCCTAACTGGAGGGTGTAGAGCAGTACCGTCGTATTTGGCATGGCTCTCTGACACGCTTTTGCCAAGGACTTGTGATGGTCCAGGTTCTTCGTGTTACTGTTCTCCATATTCATTTTGGTGTCATATGGGCACTTTACATCTATCAAATATAAAGTTTTTTGTCCCGGCACCATAATCCCAGAACCTATTCTTTTAAGTTGTTTTGAGAATACATTTTCAAACGTGTTTAGTTACTTTAAAATTTTATCTTACAAAATGTTCTTTGGTAGATATTTTTAAGGCGGTTTATTTTAATAGATTTTTGACATATTTGTTTTAACTCTTAGAGTAAAACATTTCCAGACCAAAGAATAAATTCTACGTCTGATGAAAACAAAAGAAATTTTTTTCTCAAAATAATTTAAAAGAATGGGTTATGTTAATTATCCTTGTGATTTATGAAGTTTATGATAAAATTAAAGTAATAAAATAATATATTTAATAAAGGAAAAATAATTTTAAATAATACTAAAATAATTTAAATAGTAAATAATGTTTAATAAATTTAAAATTTTTAAACAATTTAAATTTTATTTTTTTCTGTAATACAAAAGAGGTAATTAAATTGTGAGCTACTAATTAATTTTTATCATCGAAAAATAGAAACTTGGGAAAAAATGCGGCAATATTTTTAAAATCCATTCATTTAGATCAAATTGTTTTTCAAAAGTAGTTTATATATTTATATATATATTAAAAATTTTATTTATTAAGTATTTAATGTTTTGCTACAATCAACAATTAATGTTTTAAAATCATAATTAATCGAATTGACATTAGTCGAACTGACCTTAGTCAAATCGACCATTAGTCGAATCGACCTAGAACCGTTTCATCGTAAATTCTCAGCCTGCGTCTATCTTTGTAAAGCATTCTACCGATCTATAGAAAACTTCATGAAAATAGGTTAAGCCCGTTGATTTTAAATATTCATATCCACCTCATCTTCATTAAAGTTGTTCCTAATCTAAATATGTAAGTAAGTTAGTTGAGAATACTAATCAGAAATGGTCGTTCGGCTTACATGACACTTAAAATCCTGTGAATAAAACCTTGTTCCCATTTATGAATGGAGTAAGATACCCTTTTGAATTTGCTTTTGAATAATTTTTATACTTCATATTTGTACTAAAAATCTTTCGGTATTTATTTATCATAATTTTATTTTATAATTCTAATTCAAACTGTTAGAAACAATTTTAGATCAATAAATAAGTTGATCAATTAATAAATAGGCCTGACAATGAACATTATATTTATTAACAATATCAATATGATTTTTTAAACACTTATTAAAGTTAAAAATTGAATTTTCATTACTACTGTAAGGAGGCACACAAGTCATTTTCAAAGATTTATTTATATCCACAATTATACCATATTATTTAAACAACAATTCAGGAGAATTAATAAAAATATTGTGAATCCTTTTTAAATATAAATATTAATATGTATTTAATATCATATAGATTGTTTATATTTAGTCATCCTTACACCCCCCCTTCTTTAAAAAGGCTTTAGCCATTCTATATTCCTACAAATTATTCGACCCGTCTTATTCTTCATTTCTACACAACGATCATGTGGTTTTTTTAATAATTTCATATGGCCCTTCATACCGGTCGTTCCTTTTTGTCTTTTTTCTATTCTTACTAAAACTAAATCACCTTCTTTAAATTCGCGCCTCAGTGTTACTGACATTGGTGACTGTTTCATTCATTAGGACTTTTTCAATTAATTTCTTGTTGTCTAACTCATAATGACGTGAACCATTTAGTGTTATCCTTTTTCCCAGAATAACTTCTGCCGGACTGTATCCAATAGTCTTTTGTATGAATGCATTCATACTAAATTCGATTTCTGGGAGTAAATCCACCCAGTTTCTTCCATTTTTTCTTTCAGAGAGGCATTTAATGCATCACGAATCGTTCGAAATTGGCGCTCGATTATCCCATTCGCACTATGGTGATATGGACTTGAAAACTGTATCTCAATTAACATGGATCTAGCATATTCTAAGAATCTTTGAGATTCGAAAACTTTACCTCAATCCATATGTATACATACTAGTGCACCGAATCTGAATATCAACTTTTGCTGAATCGTATTCATCACTATCGCTTCATCTTGATTGCTCACGGCTGTTACTACGATGTAACATATCCTCATTTAACGCCAGCATTCTCGTTCGTGGTCTTTTTGATTTCGCCTGTTCGTGTATCTAAAGACACTGTGCACATGTCATACAATCTTTCCGTGACGACGCATCTGCATTGTGATATAGTGTTCCTTTCCGGTATTTTATCTAAACTACTGAAATAATTCATCCAATTCTGAAATTGGGGCGTTATTGCTTTCTTTGTGGTCATCATAAATTCTATTGCCTTATGGTATGTTCTCAATTTAAATGGGGCACCGTATAAATAGTGTTTAAAATGTTGGGTAAAGTGAAAAATGGCTAGTAACTCTTTCCTCGTAATACAATAGCCAATCTCATGTTTTGACATCGTCTTAAATCTATACGCAATTACTTGTTCATTTCCATCGTCATTTAGCTGTGCCAATACAGCACCTATTGCGTCAAATTAAGCATCGGTATCTAATATGAATTCTTTCTTGAAATCCGGATAACATAATACTGGTGTATTCGACAGCGTTTATTTCAACTTATTAAATGCTTCGGTATTAAATTCTGACCAATATAGAGAGTTCTTTGTACTTCCGTACAACTCTTCTAATGTTTTTGACAATTTTGAATAGTCCTTAATAATTTTTATATAATAGTTGCACAATCCTGAAAAAAACTACGTAGTTTTTTATGCAGTTCGGTCTCTCGAAATCTTAAATTATTTTAACCTTCTCTGGATCTGTTTTAATACCGTTTCTATTTACAATGTGGCCCAGAAACTTTAGCTCTTTTTGAAAAAAATCTACATTTTTCTGGGTTTATTCGTAGTACTACTGTTTGAATTCTAGAAAACAACCTTTCGAGCCTCTCAAAATATTGGGCTTCTGTTTCAGAAAATATTAAGATGTCGTCTAAATATATCAGGGCCTCCTTCCACAGCATCTCTTTTAAAACATCTGTCATTAATTTTTGAAACGTCGCTGGTGCAGCCGCTTTAGCAAACGGCATCCTGGTAAAACAATATTGTCCTGTCTTAGTCGAAAATGCCGTTTTTAATTTCGATCCTTCTTCCAACTCTATCTGATAATATGCATTGGCTAAATCTATAGCGCTAAACCATTTCATTCCATTTAGAGATTCTAACATTTCATCGATGTTTGATATAGGAAAAGCTGGTCTTTCCGTAACCTGATTTAATATTCTAAAATCCAGACAACCGAATTTCTCTCTTTTCTTTTTTCCATACGCAAACCATCGGCGTATTACACGATGACGAACATTTCTCTATAATCCCATGATTCTCTTAATTCATTATAACTTCATCAATATGCTTTTCCAAGAATTGGTTCTTGTAGAATTGGTTTTTGTAGAATTGGTTCCCCACGCTTTTTATTTCGTGTTTAACTAAAGTCGTTTTTCCTATGTTCCACTTACCAGCCATGAAAATATTTCTGAATTTATCTACGCAATTGTACAACTTTGTACCAGTCTGTAGTTTTAACTTACATTTCGCATTTTGTAGCTCTTTTCTTCGGTATATTTATTTTTACTTCTATAGGGATCAATCGCGCATATCTCCATATTTGGAATGTTCATCAATCTGTCTTCTATTATGTTAACATATCCCTGATATTTTAAGTCAAAACCCAAAGCCTCAATTAATTTTATTCCAAAAATTACCGATGGAAATACTGTCTTGTCCACATAAAATACTCCATCTATTTTGGTATTTCTCCAAATAATCCATAATCTACATATACCCATAACCTCCATACCACTTCCATTGGCACACACTACTTCTGTCGCTGCTTTGTTATCCACTAAAATCCATAATTTTGTAACAATTTTCCAATCTAGTATATTTATTCGGGCTCCGGTGTCGAATAAACAATTTACTTCCCAGCCATCAATATTTGCTTTCATACTCGGCCTCCCATTAAATATACCATAATATAATTTCATTTTTAAATTCAATAAAAGCTCTCTCATTTTCCTTTCATTTCCCATCTCATTTATCCATTTACTACCCTGATTCAAGCAATTTTTATTTTTATCATTTGGGGTCATACTATTAACATTGTATTCCTTAACACTTATTATTCTTATAAATATTATCAATATCATAACTATCATTAATATTTTTACTACTATTATAAATACAATCACATTTAATACTATTAGATATATAAGGATTCAAAATATTCTTACCATTTAGTTTATGGCTCCCATCACCTCCTGATGTGACAGAGCCTCGAAGTTTGACTGATTCTCCGATTCAACTCCCTATCGTCGAGTTCCATCCGAGTTCCATCCATTCCCACAGTAGGGGAAAAATGGGCATTCGACACACAACC
>MQRK01082225.1:0-10276 GCA_001938485.1 Girardia tigrina
TTGTTAATATTATTTAAACAAATTCAAGAGATTAATTTGAATATTTTGGATCCATTATTGTAATATATTTAGTATAATAAAGATAATATAAATATCATATAATTATTTATCCTTACAACGATTATCTACAAATATTTAAACAGTTTTTTTGCAATTTTAACCCACTTAACAAAAATTCAAAAACAATCGAAAAAATTCAAAAGATGAAATAAAAATTAAGAAAAAATTATATCACAATTTTTATCTCACCAATCGATAAAAATCGAAAAATCCAACCTTCAGAAATACCTTAAGCATTCGAAGTGTTAAAACTTCATATTCAAATATTCATATTGGTTTGAGGAAAATTATGTACATAGAAGAGTTAGAAGACATCTTCGTGATGGTACAGTAATTAGATTACCTCCTTTATTTTCACCATTTCTGTGGTCTGTATATGATATAATTCATTAAGGTATTCCAAAAACATAGGATGTCGTCGAGGCTTGGCACAGAAAATGGGAATTTGTAATTGGGTGATTCCATATCGGAATTTTTAGTATCATAAATGAGTTACAAAAGGAACAAGCATATGTAAGTGTTCAGGTGGAATGTATTCTTAGAGGTGAACCTGTCTCGAAACGCCAAAGAAGTATCATTCAAAAAGAAAATAGGATAATATTTGTAGTTAATGGTCGTTGCGATACTGATCTATTGGAATATTTGAGAAAAATTGCACGTAATCTATCGTTTTAAATAAATTTTTAATTTATGTTAATTTCTTTTATTATATTGATATATTTGGTTATGTGATTTTTTATCGATTTTTTGGCTTTTCGAAACTTTTTCTGTGAATTTTAGGCTTGTCAATATTTTTTTCTGTCGATGTTTTGGTTTATCGTTATTATGGCTGTCGATATTTTGGCTATCGATGTTTTGGCGTGTCGATTATATGGCTGTCGATGTTTTGACTGCCGAAATTTTCGCCTGCTCCTGGATAAATCAGATATTTCTTCACAAATAAAAAAATTTAGTTCTTCAATATTTACCGGATTTTGTTAATACACTTGATAATTCAATGTACCTCAAAGTCAAAAATCTGCTGGCAAAAGATATGGGGGACGTGGAGGTTTAATAATAGGTCTAATGGTTATATTAAGAACATTTAAACAAGTCTCGTTTGAATGTTTATTACAATCACATTTAGAGTCATAATGAATTTCAGAAAGTCTTTCATCGTTTGTAATCCTTCTAATTGGTTTTCTTATTTCTATTTTTAATCATGTTTATTCGAACAATTTTTCTAAATTATTTTTTAAAATATTTAGCCTCTAAAATATTAATTAAAAAAATAATAATAATTTTTACCATTTTTCAATATATCTTAAAATAATAAAAATGTCATCAAATTATTAAAAATGCATTTAATTTAAATTTTACTAAAAAAATTAAACTTAATTTTAATTGTGTTCGAATAGTCAATCACTTTAAATTTAATTAAAAAATACCACGTAAAAAATTCCACGTGGGTAGGAGAATCACCATTCAACATACTTAAATCAACATAACGCATCCATACATTTACACATTCAAACAAATTCAAATATTCCTCACAGGTTATTCTTTCAAGGAATTTCGACGATAAATATTCCTTGACGTTATTTTTCACTTTCAATGTAGCATCGTCTTGGTGAAATATTTTTCTTGAAAAACATCAATTCTTGTAAAGATTAGAAATCATATGATTTTTTAGCATATAAAGGTATCGATTACCATTAAGAGTATCATCGTAGAAATATAGTGAAGCAAAGTTTTGAATTGAAACTTGCCCACTCTGTCACTTTTTGAGGATGCGATGATGTTGGTGCTGTCTTTTGAGGACTGGTATCAGACCATAAAACACAATTACCAGTGAAGACACTGTCATCTAGGTAAAATGATTCGTGGCTCTTCATAAAACAGATAAATGAAATTTTTCATCTTCCTTCGATATTTCCAAAAATCAATATGCAAAATCTGTGAGCATTCGTGTTAAAATGAGTTTTCAATTTTTTTCAGAAAATTTTGGTCTATTTGAGCGTTGAAGGTCATCAACTCGACCAGTTTTCTCAAAACGATAAATAAATCGTCAAACACGTGTTGGAGTACATGGCTATATTATTGTTTGATTCTCTAAGCAATAGAGATGCAATGCAGCAAATGGAGATTTATTGATGTTATGGTAGCGGAAACCAGTTTGACGCGTTGTTGTAGATCTATCATTGTATTTCATTAACTTAAATGACTGAAACTATCAATCGTCTGTTAAGATCACTCTCTTCAGCTCAAGGGATACCTTTGAACAACCTACCCTCTTCAAATCTTAACAGACGATTGATAGTTCCTCATCTCCCTACTTCATTAGACATGATAATATAATCATTGGACCCTCAAAGACATTTCAAGAAGGGAATCGATGTACTAATCTTTAAAGTTTTCTCTGAGTATACAAAATCGAAACATACATGGAAATAGGGAAGCACAGTAAAATAAATAAAATCGAATTCACTGTCAATCATCTTGTAAAAAACAGTCTTAAACCTTTCTAATAAGAACAGTTTGGGATTCAACACAATTACCACTAGCCATTTATTGTTTTCTTCGCTCAATGTTCAAGACTCGTCGAGACGTTCGGTGAGACGACCTCTAGATCTGCTGGTCTATTCAACTTGGATTTTCCTGTTGTTTCTCTATCAGTTGACAGTTCTCGACCTTGGACTAACAATCAAATTGGTGTGAAAGATGATAGTTGGAAAGTTCTTAGTCAGATCCATCAGTCAAAATACTCAAGGTCTCTATGCTGAAGCATAGCTTCCACTACATTGTTACTGAGATTTTAACAAGTATTATTTGCTTATTCCGGAAACTCAAAATAATTGATTTATTTTATAGATCCAAACATCGAACAATTATAATTAATGCAACTACATATCTCATGTATTTTTAATAAATGTGAATTATCCATATTATGCCTACTTGAATATGGATCTAAATTCACCGAATTCTGACGAAATATTTGTTATACGTTTGTATTTACCTAATTTTTGAAGGCTTTCACGTATTTTTGTGAGTACAGTAAGTCTTCCATTCTATTTGGGTTCCTTTTGGTGAACTTTACATTTTTGATATTTTTATAAAATTTTTATATAAAAATGAAATAATTCTTTAAAATAAAAAATTTAAGTTATAGATAATATGTTTACTAATTAAAATAAATAAGATTTTTTAAAATTTTAGAGTAATGATAATATTTTAATTAAATTGAGACAAATTTTTATAAAAATGAAGTTTTAAAAAATTCACAATTAAAATATCATCTTCGAAGTTAAAGAATATTGTAAAGAAGATTTTGATATTTTGTAATACTATTTAAAATAAAATCATAATACTGTTTTTAATGCATAAAATCAATATTAAGTAAAATAAATTTTAAAAAGAATGTAATTTTTATTAAAAAATAATTTATCATCGAATGATTAAAAATCAAAAAAACATTTAAGAATTGAATTTTTAAAAATCTAAATTTAGATTTCAAGTAATAAACATTGTAAAAAGTAATAAAGCAAAAACAAAATATGATTTATACAAAATTGAATAAAATAACATATTTGTATATTTATCGATATTATTATTTATATTTAGAATTTTGAGATCTGGATTATGTAATTAAAATTTTGTTCCTCATAAATTTGTTTCAATAATGAGAATTGTAATAGAAATAAAGTTTACAAAATTATGACTTCTAATTTTAATCACGAATCTAATATGGCGACCATAGCCAGCAACTCGGATCAATTGATTGCGAGACTTCTACCGGAAAAATACCGGAAAGAAGACAATATTGAAACATTTATAGCAGCATGCTCAAGGTATTTTAGGGTGGCTAAAACACCAGAAAGCATACAAGAGATTTTGATAATTGGATTGCTTTCTCATGAACTTGTACCTGTCTACGAGAATGTATCGGTCGAGACAAATGGATATGAAGCTCGGCTACGAAAAGCTTTCAAAAGAAAAGCTCTCTGATGGAGGATCTGATCGAGGTTGTAAATTTCGAAAGAACGAATGAATCAGTGGAAGAATACTTTGCAAAAGCAAAGAAACTTGCAGCAAAATTAGCAAAACATAATTGGTCGGAAGAAGAAATTGAAAAGAATCTTCTAATTCTTGGGTCGACGTACAGCGATGTGAAGAAAGAGATCAAGTTTAGAGAGGTAAAAGAGATAAAAGAAGTAAAAAATGTCATCAAAAAATGGGGATGAAGTCCAGGAAATGGAAAGGCCAGTACATGCGATTAGAGCGTGGTAAGGACGTGGTAAAAAGAGGATCAGCGACAGGAAGCATTACGAAGAAAGGATACAGTTTTGTTAGACGACATCCAGGGCAAAACAATATATCATGCTGGAACTGCGAAGAAACAGGGCATAGACGGAGCGAATGTAAAAGAGAAAGGAAAATCACGTGTCATGCATGTGACGAGGAAGGTCATGTCCGACGAGAATGCAGGAAGGTAAGATGTGGAAGATGTAATAATCCAGGACACAGAGCTGAGGAATGCTACACGAATTTGAATAAACGATATCAAGGAAGAACTGATTATCAAAGGAGAACCCAAGGAGATAGCCGACAATTCTCAGATGCACAAACGAAAAGCTCAGGGAACCGGAACTCAGACGACTACAGAAGAGGGTTCGAAAGAGGAAGACAGATCGCGATGAAGGGGAAGGAAGAATACGGAGGAGAGCGAGAACATATAGAAAAAAAACGAATCGTGCCGAGACGACGAGGAACCGATCTTGGCACTGGAGTAAGTTTTCATTTGCATGAACCAGATCATATGAATTATATATAGTAGTAGTAATGTAAATTATATAAATAAAATAAATAATAAAGTTGATATCAATAATATAATTGCTAAAATTAAGAAAAATAATCAAAAAGAACAAAGTGAACCAAACCCCCATCAGGAAACAGAAGTAAGTCGGAAAGTCGTAAAATTTATAAAAAAAGAATCATTTTGTGATATAGAATTGCTAATAATTAATAATTGTGAAAATGTTCCGATTACATACGATAAATTACAGAGTAGACCGAGTGTAAAAGTTAGAATAGAAAACAGAAATCGAATGTTTACTGGATACAGGTGAAGCCTTGAACGTTATGACGGAAGGAATATTAAAAAACTTAAATAACATAAGGATGGAACAGACAAATCAGAGATTGACCGTAGCAAATGGACTACAAATGGATGTCAGAGGAGAAATAGAAACGATAGTTAAGATTGGAAATAAAGCCGAAAAAATAAGATTTATAATAGTGAAAAAATTGAGACCAGAGATGATCGGAGGAATACCATCGATGAAAGAGTTCGGAATAGAATTACAATGGAAAGAGCGGAATTATCAGGAAACAGAGAGAGCCAACATATGTGAAATCGAAGCTAAATTTGGAAAAGAAATCACCAACGAGAATCGCGTTCAAGAGGCATTAAAAGTGATAGATACAAAGAACGATAAAACTCTAGAGAAAATAATTCATGAATACGGAGAAATATTTATGGCAAACGATTGGGATATAGGTCGTACAAACTTGCTAAAACACCGAATAGAAACAACAGGGGGACCCATAAACATAAAACCGAGAAGACAGTCGGTACATATGGAAGACAAACTAGAAGAAGCTATAAAAAATTTGGAGAAAAACGGAATAATAAAACCATGTAATTCTGAATGGAACACACCAATAGTATGCGTGTGGAAAAAGGACAAGGACGAAATCAGATTGTGTCTGGATTTTAGACAATTAAATCGAATCACTAAGCGCCAAGCTTTCCCCATGCTGAATATAGCTGAAATGATGGATAGATTACGGTACCAAATATTTTAGTACGATAGACTTAGGGAATGCATACTATTAAGTAGAATTGGATAAAGAATCACAGGAAAAAACGGCGTTCTCCACCAAGACAAGACAGTTTTGTTTAACATGGATGCCTTTTGGCATAGGCACAGCCCCAGGAACATTTCAAGAACTTCTCTCTTGCTGAACAATACAACATTTCCTTTCTGTCCATTTTCTTGGTACTCTAGTTAAGACATCTGCCTTGTTTAGTTCAGAGCGAACTCAATCACACTCCCAATCTATTTCGGACTCGTTTAAAATACTATCTATCATAGCCGAACGTCTCCTGGCCAATATCTCACCCATTCCGGTTACTTTTATTCGGCTTTTTCTTGTCTTCAACGATGCAAACCTACCATGTACTACAACTGAATCTGTAACAATTAATAATTTCTTCACATTTTACTTCAAAGCCAAGTTAATTCCTTTCAAAATCGCTTCAAGATCAGCAATGCTTATATATCCACAATCATTTTCTTGTTTTAACCAGCTTCCATCTTCAATCACATGGTCTCTGATTTGCAATATACATCCGATGGCAACAGAACTTGCATCGCACTATATCGTACATTTTCGGCTCATATCCACATTCCAAAGACCTCGTACTGGATCTGAATTACTAATACGATCCATTACTTCACGAATAAAATTAATATACTCTTTATTCAGTGACTCATTCCATTGTAATCCATTACACGACCGATTTATGTAGCTACATGCTACACGCAACCAATTTCCAATCGGGTAATGATCAATTAACTTTCCACAAATCAAATATACACCTCTTCTAGTGATCTTGACTGGGATGTTCAAGGGCAAGGGGGTACTCCTCGACTAGTTTAATACTCCATCACATTGAGATAATTGAAGACTAAGAACTCTTGTTCCGTTTAGTTCCTATGGATCTATATATTGTAAACCGTACTTCAATAAATGATTCCGTACTTCTTCTACGCTCACTATGTCCTCATTCACAAGGATATCATCTACATAATGACGAGTTCCACGGCGAACTTTTCATCAATAGACAAAACCTTTCCTAAAATAATGGACATTATTTTCGGAGCAGATACTAAGCAAAATCCTAATCATGTAAGCTCGTAAAATTTACTATTAATTCGGACTCTCTGATACTTCCATAAAGTTGAATCTACTCTGATTTGTAAATAGGAATTTTTTAAGTCGATAACTTTGCAATTCTTTGGCATACTTATCCTTTCACGAGGTACGTCATCCACTGATACTGCATCTAATGTATGAGAACTAATAAACTGATTCAACTCTCGATAATCCATGACAGGCCTTACTTTACCCTTTTTTTCTTGTGTGACCACAAGCAACTGTATAATTCCTTCTAGATCACTATTTGAACTGTTCTTTAACCAACCCTCACTAATCCAACCCTGTAGTACCTCATGAAACTTTATTATCGTGTCTTTATCTATATGGTAACTCGCTAATTTATTTGACAACTGAGGCGTTATATCTTTCCATTTCCACTTTACTTCCCATTTCCGTCCTGTAAATTTTGCATTAAAATCAATATCACTTATTTCGAGATTTGCTTGTTTTGCACCGCTTTGATACAATTTTTTACTCGAAAATGAATCAATATTATTTTTCTCACTAATCGACTGTGTTGTGCCTCTATGACACACATCTTTACTCCACGAAACACAACCTCTACTATCAATTTTAATACCTCTTCCTTGCATTATTTCATCCATGTCAATAATAACATTTACATCTTTTACAAACTCGCTCATAACTAAACACTTTAATTTCAATATCACATTAGACTCTGACTCAATCTCTATCTCACACTCTCCAAGCACAGCTACTTCATTTCCATCAACTGTTTTAACACACACATTAGACTCAATCATCTTCTCTCTCCCAACTCATATCTTACAATACTCACATCACTCCCACTATCGATAAGAGCGTTAACCCACTTACCGTTCAACTTCACCATCATCCACATAGGCACCTTTCTCTGTGTACAAGAATAGGGGGTACCAACTATTCTTGGATTAAGTTTCAATGATTCTTCTTTTTACATTCGTTCGCTTTATGAACCCCTCCTCCACGGCTAAAAAATTAAACCGTATCACTTAACATACACTCCTTGGATATATGCCCAAGTTTCCCACACGAAAAGCACATCAGCATAGGGGTTTTTTGGCGCCTCTCATCGGCCTGATATGGTTTGTAATTTTATAAGAATCCCCCCACCACGAGTGAATTCCATCGCGTCCAGATAAAGCTCTATAGCTCGCACATACAGTAACTTCACCTCTCATTTCCTTAATTATGATCCTGGCCTTTTCAACTAACTTAATTTGCGATATCTCGTCTAATTCTATTAATGTTTTCAATTTGACTCGAACATCATCGGGTAAACAGCTTAAGAAAAAATTTAAATATTTGATCATTAATTGGAAACTGCGATAATCTGCATAATCGCCTGATATCTTCGGCTAAATTCTCCACTGTTATATTTTTCCGTAACGGTCTCCATCGCAACTCTAAAAAGGAATCAACATCATCCTTCCAAAAACTTTAATCACGGCAGCCTCGACCTTCTCCATGTCATTTCGACTCTCTTTGGGCAAATTTTGCCACTCCAAATGCTAATATTCGAATAGAAGTGGGAATACATCGACCAAATTTTCGCCAGTCTTCTCTGCAATGATCTTCGCTCTCTCGAACGATCTATGTACATCTTCGTCGCCTTTGAATATTTTAATCATCTTCAATAAAGTCTTCATCATGCGATGGTTCGTAGTTTCACCAGAAATAGAACAACAAAGTTTATTTATGTATAACACAAAATTACAACTTCTGTTTTTTATCACTTATTTAAATAAATTTACTTTTTGGCTTAATTTCAGCCATGTAAATTCTGAACGTAAATTTTTATAGATCAAATTTCATTATAAAATTGAATGAAATTCATTTCTCTTGAATTATCACTCGGCAAATGTCATTCGAATCGAATTTCATTTGTTTAAACTCATCAACATATTTAAACCGTCTAAAAATAATTTAAATTTAATTTATTAAAAATACACTTTTGAATAGAAAATTTATTCTCTTCAATTATTCAGTTAATTTGATCGATTATTTTGCTTCATCTATTCGCTCCGATCATTCAATGTCATCATTAGATAATGGAAGCAGTAGAAGTCAGTCGAATCGATTAAAATTTATTAATTATCGATTTTAATTCTCTAATGAAAACTTTTTGTTCTTTTCTTGCAATTTTTGAGGACTTTGACTTCAATAACTTCCTTAACTGTAATTATTAATCAAAATTATAAATTAATTTAATAAGAATAAATTAAATAATTAAATTTAAATAAATAAAAGTATTTAAATTATAATTAAATTTAAAATTAAATATAACTTAAATAAAATTAATTTGATTTAATTATTTTTATATTTTATATCACAATTTAATTTTAATTTTTTTTAATTATCTTGTTTATAAAATATAAGATAATTTAAAAAAATCAATTCTATCAAATTTATTTAATATAAATTTAGTAACAATTAAATAATAAAATAATATTTAATATTTTATTTCACATTAATCTTTAAGAATTTTTAATTAAATAATTATAATAAATTTTAACAATTAATTCCGAATAAATTTATAATTAAATTTTCAATAAAAAGAAATAATTATATTTAAAATTCGATTTAAGTTAATAATAAATATAAATAAAAAAATTAATAAATTTGAATAATTTTTATTAAATTATTTTATATTTTTTTCACAATTTAATTTTAGTTTTTTAAATTATTTAACTGATAAGAATAATAAATTTAATTAAAAAATTAAATAATCATAAATAATAATATCAATAAAATATTTAATTAAATAATTGTATTTAAATTTGTAAATAATTTTAAATTACAATTTAAATTAGTTTAAGTAATTTTTCAATTTAAATTAATTATTTTATATATTTTATTTAATTAAATTTTTTTAAATTATTTGACTAATAAAAATAATAGATTATATTAAAATTAAATAGATAATTATAATAAATTTACTAATTAATTTAATATAAATTAAAAAAAGCAAATTTTAAATAATTCAAAATTAAATTAAAATAATAATAAATCTAAATAAATAAATGAAATAATTATTACTAAATTTAATTAAATATTTTTATTTTTATCATATTTTAATTTAACAATTAAGATAAATAAAATAATTTTGAAAAAAATTATTAATTTACTTTATTTTACAATTTAAATTGAATTTTTAAAATTATTTTACTAGTTAAAAATAATAAATTTAATTAAATAAATAATTAATTATAAATAAATTTAATTATTTATTTAT
>MQRK01082277.1:0-24295 GCA_001938485.1 Girardia tigrina
AAATTATCAATTTAGAACGATGTCGAATGACGAGAGTTTCGCTGAGAGTTATCCAAAAGACAATTCTGATTGTAATGAAAATAAAAGTTTGAAAAGCCATGTTGGTGTTCTTAATATGGATATTTATATACACAATTAGAAATTTAAGAATTATAGGGTATTTTTAGAAAATTATAATGACAAATATGGTACTGTACTCTGGAAAGGGTTACGCCTGGTCATTGTACTCATAAAAATCAAACGTCGAAAAAATGTAAAAACGTAATCAAAAAAGAAATATATTTTTTTAAATTAAGACATCCGAGAGTGGCAAATTTTGAAAGATGTTACAACAACCAACGGTAAATGTGGAGGAATCAAAACGAGTTTTCTCTGAATGGCTACAAAAATAAGACTCTTAAACGATGAAATTTGGGATATGTTATGCATCTTAAGATCTCACTTCAATTTCGAAAAGTAATAAATAAGACAATTGTGTTTTTTATTAAGGAAAATAAATTAAATATTGATCTTAATTTTCGTTAAAACTTTCCAATTTTTACAGAAAAATTTCTATGAATAAAATATTTCCGAGATTATTAAATATAATTTATTCATTAAGTAATGATATTTCAGAGCTTTAATAAGTGCCAGCCATTTAGTACTCAAGAAGACAATTTATTGAAATTTTTAATAAAGCATAATTATTCTGTTTTCGTTAGTAATCCTAGAATAACTTTCATTCTGGTCTCAGGATGGAAAGAAGACAAGCATGTATGTCATTCTCTTCACAGATTAAATGGAGTTCACAGTTGACTCTGCCCAACAGACAGAATGACATAAGTAAGAAGGATCCAAAGGTTGCCCCGGAAAATCTTAGACATTCATTAAAAAAAGTATCCGGTCTGAGTTATATTTTGCTTGGACTCATCTCCTTTGATTGTAAAACAAATGCCTCTGATTTTCTTCTAAAAGGTTGATAAAGCGTAAGAAAGTGTATCTGGAGGCTAATGCAGTGTTCCAGCAGGACTAAAATCCAACCCAGAAGTTGAACTTGGTCCATAATTTGTTTGAGAAAATCGTCAAAATTTTCTTGTTCAAAACAATTTGATCGGTCAGCTGTCTGAATTTGAATCCCCTAGTGATTTCCAAAGTGTGTTCCGCGAAAAAATTTAAGGGTTCCGTGTGACAAATTTTATTAAATAAAAAAATGGTGTTTAATACGTTCACATAATATCCTAAATTATTCCAGTATAAAAAATACCTCATTTTAAGAGAATCATGGAATCAAAGAAGCAGATGCATTCTTCACGTTAAAGTTTCTTTCATACGCTCTAATTCATGTTTTGTGTTTTTATTAATTAATTCTATGTTGAATTGTTTTTAAGTTTTGTTTAATTCAATAAAACCTGAAATTCTAAAATAATAATTGTTTTATTTAGTGTCAGAGATATAAATTTGAAAAGTCGTATAAAAAGAATTCAGGGTTCCGCAATCATAGGCAACAAATTTAGGGGTTCCACGAGAACAAAAGTTTGGGAACCACTACCTTAGATTATTCAATATTGGCATATGCTGAGACCCAAACCTATGTTCTGCTCCTTGACAACACCAACATTTTGAAAAATTCTATCATTAAGAAGTGGAACAACAAGGCAGAGGAGTACAACATCTCAAAATTTCGACTTTGTTTTGAGGCTGTAAATGCTGCACGAGGATATTTTGAATCATTGTATTCCATATAATAATCTTTTTTCTATTGGTACTCCTTATAGTTCTTGATCAAGTTTTACAATATGTTAGACTCATAGATGGTTTGCTTAATCACACCCAGTATATTATATAACAGGTGACAAATGCGAAATAGTTTCGGAGTCATACTGTACGTATTAACGATCATTTAATATTTGTCATTTTAACACAGGGTTTTCGATAATACCATTTGCAATCGCATAAATAGTGTTTATTCTTGACACTTTATAACAATGACAAAAATGGTTGATACAAAGAACAATTTTTGAACTTTTACTGATTTATCATCATTAGAAGTTCGTGTTTTGACAATAATAATAATGGCATTATAAATTTGTAATGGAGTCTGACGTTTTTGGCGCTTCACCAAGTTGACAAATGAAATAAAGTAACAAAATGTCAATTCATCAGAAGAAACCATCTTGTACCAATAGCTTCCTGTTCATTTTAGATATGGTTTGTCAATCTGTAAATCGAAGTTGTAAATAACACTAGCGAATTATTTAGTAATCAACATAGTTATGATATTCGTTTTAAAATTCTAAAAAAATCATTCCATTTATAAGTTTTGAACAAGTAATCTCCTTAAGGTGTTTCCATCAAAATTGTTAATCTTTTCAAAAATTATCACTCCCAATGGCTAGAAATAAGCAAATTTCACAAGAATTAAGTGCTATCATTATTAAGCACACAAAGGTGGGTTACCAATCTTCTAAAACCCAAGTTGAAAATACTGTTTAAGTTTAAAGGGTCATTTAGCAGGTCACTACTGATAAATCGTGTCCAGTGACTTAAATAACTTGAGATTGACAAACCATATCTAAAATGAACAGGAAGCTATTGGTACAAGATGGTTTCTTCTGATGAATTGACATTTTGTTACTTTATTTCATTTGTCAACTTGGTGAAGCGCCAAAAACGTCAGACTCCATTACAAATTTATAATGCCAACTGTCAAACATACCCTAAAAGTGAGGGTACAGTGGGTTTTTTCGGCATCAAGACGAGGTGCTACACTTCGTACCAAGTGAAATCCATATCGACGGCAAAGTTTATCTTCAAGTTTACTAGTTTGTTTCAACAGGATTCAACTCCTGACAACACACCTATAAGCGTAGAGAATTGATTCACTGAAAGTAGGATTGAGATTATTTGATGGCCTGGAAACAATCGATCTGAATACATAGGTAAAAATATGGCGAATAGGAAAGAGAAAGGAAAGATCCCATCATCCCAGTAATTAGTTAGATTTAATCTACTTTACCTAGCGTGTTTAGAACTTGGGCGTCACTGGATTTGAGCATGAAACTTGTTTACTTGACACCCAAACACATTATAACTGTGTTTAAATGTCAAAGATGTCATACAAAGGTCAAAATACTGTAATAATGTATCACAATTGATCTATGATATTGTTTTGTATTAGCTTTTTGATTATAGAAGAAGTTTTGCTGAATTTACAAAAATGTCGTGCTTTACTAAAATCAATTTGTTTAGAGCTGTAAGTCGAGAACATACCAGGACCTCATATCTTACATTAAATTAATGTTGGAAGTTAAGGTTTGAATTATTTAACTTGAAAAATATTATTAACTACTTTTAGTCAATTGTTAAAGATTCTAATTAAAGTGATATTTTCAAACAAGTTTTATAAAAAAATACAAAATCTGTTATAATAAATATATATGAAGAAAATAAATTAGAAAAACCAAATAAAAAAATTGAACCTCCTCAATAAAACTATCGATTAAAGCCGCACTTTCATTATCTTCAACATTGAAAAGATTATCATTGTCAATCACATCATCATCCATCCTCATTTCCTTAGTCAAAACTGGATCATTTTTATCACTAAAATTCAAATCTGTCGAATGAATGAAATGACGTTTGTAATGTTTCTTTAAATAAGACAATTCTTGTAAAATTTTACCACATTTCGGGCACTTGAAAGCACTAGTATTTTTATGAAAGAATAGGTGTTCAACGAATTGATACAATCTATTGTACGATTTACTACAATACGGACAAGAATAGATTCTGTCATATTTACTCAAATGAACTTGTTCGTGTCTTTTTAATTCGCTGGGATAAATGAAAGATTTTTCACACGATCCACACATAAAACGTCCTAAAAAATCAAGGTTTTAGGAGATTAAATAAAACAAGAAATTGGCTTGCTTTCTTTTTTGAAGCAATATTGATTTAGATGTTGTTGTAAACTGGTTTGAAAAAGAAACTGCTCATTGCACACTAAACAAATAAACGGTTTATTTGTACTAGCTAATTCTGTCTTTGAATGTTTCGAATCCAAATGGGTATGATAATGGATTTTTTGATAAAATCCTTTGTTACAGTATTCACATGTGAATTTAATATTATCTACAACAATATATGCGTGGTAATGAACATGAATATGTAGACACAAAAACACAAAAAAAGCTATTTACAATTTTTAAAATTTTACTAAAGTTGACTATTAAAAATACTTTTTACTGATATATGTGAAAAATTGGTTGGAGTCACTATCTCGACAAAATTTCCTTTTTGATGATTGGAATATTTTGTAAACAATATCCAATAACTTTTTCTACTTTTAGCCTTATTTTGTTGTACATCAAATTCATCGATTATTTACAAAAAAATTTTATATCATAAAATAAATATAACATAGATATAAATTTAAAATTAATATTTAATAAATATAAATGTATACATTTATCCGCAACAGTAGGGGAGGCTTATTAATTTGAATCAATAAATTTATTAAATAAATCCTTCTCAGTTTTGATTTTATTTCTAGCATTAATTTTTAATTTAAATTATAATGTCATACATTATACAATATAAATTGACTTTATATTTAAAGTGTCTATTTCTTCTCCAAAATTGGAATAATTTTTTTGAAGATATTATTCTTAAGAATTAAAAAATTAGTACCCATAAATTTAACACGTATTTTGATCAATAAATTTGTCACAATAGTCTTTTTTCATGATTAATAAAACACTAATTATCTGGGGGACAATTTTTTTAGATTCCCATATAATGATCGAAATAGTTTACTTTCAAGAAAATTATATTACCTTTATAAATTAGGAAAGCTTTATTCACTTATAAAAACTTCGTCATTTTCTCGGAAGTAAACTATTTCCATGATTTATTGAAATACCAAGATATAGTAGTAATTTAAAAAAATACACTATTAAAAATGAAAAAGTCTTAATTCAACGTGAAACCTCTATATTATTGTTTAGAAACATTAAATTTTACTTGACAGGATTGTGGAGTTTGAATTAAACTCATTTTCGCCTACGTAATCAACATAGAGTTTTTAAAATATATCTGTATTGATTTTATTAGAATCAGATCTAAAAATCTTATTAATCTGTGAATTTATTTCAGTAAATTTATTTACTAGTAAAAATTCTTATGTGAGTTAAAATAAAATAAAGCAGATGATTTAAGAAAATCGTTATCATTTTTGAACTACTTTTCATACAATGTCAAAAAATAGTTGATTATCATGTCTTTCATGTCTTACAAATAAAAAATTTAATTAGGTGTTATGTATTTGTTGTCCACCACAGTCACAAATCTAATAAATACTGTATATGCACTTCATTGTTACCCTTTTAAATATACACAAATATATTAGATTTGAAATTTATTTATCGTTAAATTGAAATACCGAAATGTAAAATTGGTCAGAAGTGATGTTTAGATTAATAGTAGATGAAATATGACGAATTTGATATACTTTATTTGGTTATCTCGATAACTTATCATTAAGTACTGACGTGTATCAACCAAATGACAAGCAAATTAAAAATTATTAATTTTATTTAAAATACATGTGCTCACTGACTTGGAAAGCAAGATTCACAAAGTTTTTGACAATCGGATTATTTTTCTCTTTGTTGTTGAGTTTGACATTATTTTTACTAAAATTTTAATCGATATATATTGTTTCATAAATTAAATATCGATTATAAATTTGTTTTAAATTTTATCATTAAAACGATTTTGTAAATTTCTAAATAAATCAAATTTCAATGGTGCAATATCAGGTAAATATGGTGGATATATTTATAGAGGATTCTTATTTGTACTCCTTAGGTCTTCACAGGTATATTTGGTCTTGAGAGAGAATTACTGTTTTTTCTGTTAATCAAAGTTCGCTATTTTTTATGTAAAGCTTCCTTCAATTTTTCAAAGTTGGTCACTATACTTATTATCATTTACCGCTTGGCAAAGTTTTAGAAGTTCAAAGTAAACAATAACTTTAATATCCTACCAACAACACAACATCAATTTGGTTTGGTGCAAATCAGTTTTAGTGACATTCAAAAATGTTTAATATTTATGTGCCAAATATCTTTTTTCAAATCACGATGTCATAGATAATTCCTTTTTCATCATCCGCTACAATTTATTTTAAAAAATAATTCACATTTATAACGACATAATAGTGATGAACAAGTACTATATCTGTCTACCAGATTTTTTTTCTTAACTTTTTCTTAATATATATTATAGTCTTGTGAACGCTAATTTATTATTGTTGGAAAATAATTTTAATAAGCTTTGCAAAAAACTATTTTTCAAATATATATATATATATATATATATATATATATATATATAAAATAAATATATATTCGGCAACAGTTTGCTGAAATAGTGTAATTGCCGAATTTATGAACTAATAAATTTTGGACGAATTCACTAACTATATGAAAAATTTCCATTTTAATATGAAAATTTCTCAATTCAAAATGAAAGATTATGTATTTAAAATGAAAAAATATCAATTTAATGTAAATAAATACACGCCATTTAAAAAATATATTTTATGATAATATATTTCGACGGTTTAACCGTCATTACCAGATCACTGATTATGTTCTTTTTTATTGCTTTTATATAAGAAATGAATGAGTATGTAATTACTTACGTAAGACTAATCGAAAACTCTTAACAAATTAGTTGAGAGTGCTGTTTGAACATTGATTTTAGTATCACATGATCTTATCAACAATGCTTCACGTGACACTCTCACAATAATTTTTAAAATACTTGCACAAAATCTTAAAATCATTTATGCTCATATTACATTTACACGTTTTTTTATGCTCAGCATTATTACTCTTTCCCCCTTTTTGACTGTGTTCTTGGACTCGTTTGCAGAGATGACGGGCAGTCTCTCCGATGTATGAGGCATTGTACCCATTACATATGTAAATATAAACAATATCCGAACACAAACCTAAAGAAATATGTCATTTATTCCAAAACATATTCTTAACTTTAAATGATTGAGATTTGTTAAGAGTTTTCGATTAGATTTACCACCGGAGAGATTAAGACTGAACGCCTCTAAGTTTGAATCTCGCCTAGAAGGAATGATAACTAATGCCATCCTCGTAAAGAGGCAATATCATTATCTATTAATACAACTTAATGGATGTGAATAATCCATATATATATAAACTCTAACCATTCTATGGAAATAGAAACTTAAACTACTTGATGCAGAGTCATTAAAAAAGAAAAGTAAATTAATGTATTTGGGGGGCAAAACAAGATCAAAACATGAACCGAACACATCAAGTTCACAGTCATCATCCCATGTTTTGAGTTCTATGGTGTCGTCATCGTGTAAATGTTGAAAATGGATTGAATCACGATCAATTACACAAACTGTCTGTGAATAATTCTACTGTTTTAAATATTTCATCCTCGACAAGTAAATATTATTCAACACCGGTTCAAGACAAACTATCAAAAGAAGTATCACTGATGGATTCTGAAATTATACTTTAATGTAAAAGAAAAAATGTGTATTAGATAATAAGGAAGATGGCAATAAGTTTTTTGAATTGAGAAAGAAAGAAAACAATAGAATCGGATTTGAAAATAAAACAATTAAGTCAGAAGCGGCAAAAAATATTTCAAGAACACAAAATTCAAAATTCAGAAAGCGTCAAATATCAATGATTAGGTTGCGAAAATTTTTCAAGATAGAAATCGAACTTTTGTTGAAAGACCAAGAGTAGAAGAAAACCAGTCGGAATTATTGAGGGTAATAATGGAGATTGCATTACTTGGTTCAGCTGCTCGTGAGCGAAGACAATCAGATATAATTCGAAGCGTGAAACCGTTAACAGAACTGTCAAAAGAGCTCAACAAACGTGGATTTTTAATTTCTCGTGGCGGAACTACCTAAGATTACTACCGAAAAGATCCAATTCTAACGAAGATTTAAAACATGTAGTCACATTACAGTCAAACTTGCGAAGTCAAAATGATGCTCATGCAAAACATGTTGAAGGAAAGTTTTGTACCGCTGGTAGTAACATCTTGGAAGAATGTCTTTCACTATTGAGCCCAAATGAGGTATTTTTTCTTAGTCAAGATGACAAAGCTACGGTCGCTTTATATATTACAGGCACCTATAATGATACACGTTGAATATAAAATTACTCTTCCAGACCATGACTGGGTGATGGCTGAAAAACACCAGCTAATCCCATCCCAGCTAATATCCATTAAAATTAAGAACGGATTATTAGGTGGAAAGAAGCTATTGGTATTCTGGGCCTACATATTCCAATTAGATCTGGAAGACATTCCTCATCAATAGTATCATCGCATGGCTTAGATTTTGAAAAATTATTGAATTTCCCAAAGTTCGACAAATTCACACATTACTAAGGAATAACGAAGCCAGTAATTATGGTTGTAGTCAATGGGGGACCTGGTGAAAACCCACGGTACCAAATATTAATAAAAGTGGCGGTACGTCATTCCCTACCAAACGATATCGATGTTATTTTGCTCCAGATCGAAGTACTTTTAACCGTGTTGAAAGGAGAATGACTCCCCTGAGTAGAGAACTTTTGGTTTTAATCTTAGAACACGACCATTAGAGATCTCACCTCGACAATGGACTTCAAAATGTTGACGAAGAGCTTGAAAAGTGCAATTTTAAGTTTGCCGGTGGAACTTTAACATCACTTTGGAGTGAGATGATTTTGGACGGATATCCTGCAATCGCTGAGTTCATTGATCCGGAGAACTCTGAATACAATGGAGATTGTATTCGCAATCAAACAATTTGATGATAGTATTAAATGTACTCGTAACAGCGAGGCAGAATTTGCTTCATTTATCGTTATGAACTCGATAAATTTGGGAAATATTTGACCCGGAATGTGGTAAATATGATATCCATTCAAAATGACTTGTTGTGTTCTATGAAAGATATTGTCAAAGATCGGGTTTGTGCCACGTGTGGGCATTATTTTGTGTCTCAAATAATGCTAAAACAGTACAAACTCATAAATAAGACGACAATATCTCCAATTAAAGAATTTCAAGAGGTCCGAATAACTGCAAGACGACAGCGAAGATGTATATGATTGTTCTTGTCCACAAATGACCAGCAGCTGGTAAATCAAATTCCTGTCATTAATTCAGAAGAATATTTGAATGTTTCTTGGCATAAGAATGGTTTTAATAAATTATGATCTCTTGTTTGTATTTCATTTTACATTTTTTATTGTGTGATTGCAATACACCATGGGTGTCAAGATTTATTCAAAAAAATGAAAGCAATCTACTGTGGGGAATTCAGTCTCCCGTTACGTAATTTTGATGGGAGTCCAGATTTTGTTACAATCGGGGCAGGGAGTCAGGAATCTTGAAATTTTGCGTTTTGAAATTAATGGACGTTCCCTTTACAAAGTTTTCTATGCCCTACAATATTACTTCAACTTTCATTAAGGACGAAATTAATAAACACTAGAATAAAATTTGATTGGCTTACTTATTTTAATTTTAATAACTTGCTAATTAATTTTAATGCTATTGATAATTCATAAATAGTCACAAATTAATTAATAAATAATCAAAATTTAATTCAAAATATATAAATTAATTAAAAAATAATCACAAATCAATAAACAAATAATCATAAATAAATTATTAAATATTTATAATTTGATTAATATTCAATGAAATTATAATCTCAAATTAATTTATAAATAATCATGAATTCATAAAAAAATAATCACAAAATTAATTACTAAATATTCATTATTTAATTATTAAATATAAATAAATTAATTAACAAATATTCACAAACTAATTTATATATAATTATAAATAATTAATGCATATTCAAAAATTAATTAATTGACAATCATAAATTAATTCATAAAAATTCACAAAATTATTTTAAAACTATTCATGAATTAATTAATAAATCATTCACAAATTAATTCAATAATCATTAATTAATTAATTAATATATATTTATTATTCAATTATTAAATATTAATAACATGATTAACAAATAATGATAAATTAATTAACAAAATTCATATATAATCATAAATTAATTAAATAATCATACATTAATTATTAAATATTAATAAATTAATTAATAAATAATCACAAATTAATTCATAAATAATCACAAATTAATTCATAAATAATCACAAATTAATTCATAAATAATCATAAATTAATTAAAAAATATTCAAAAATTAATTAATAAATAATCACAAATTAATTAAAAAATATTCATAAATTAATTAATAAATAATCATAAATTAATTCATAAATAATCCCAAATTAATTAATAAATAATCACAAATTAATTTATCAATAATCACAAATTAATTCATAAATAATCACAAATTAATAAATAATCACAAATTAATAAATAAATAATCACAAATAAATTAATAAATAATCACAAATTAATTAATCAATAATCACAAATTAATAAATAAATAATCACAAATTAATTAATAAATAATCACAAATTAATTAATAAATATTCATAAATTAATTAATAAATAATCACAAATTAATTAAAAAATATTCATAAATTAATTAATCAATAATCACAAATTAATAAATAAATAATCACAAATTAATTAATAAATAATCACAAATTAATTAATAAATAATCGCAAATTAATTTATCAATAATCACAAATTAATTAATAAATAATCACAAATTAATTAATAAATAATCACAAATTAATTTATCAATAATCACAAATTAATTAATAAATAATCACAAATAAATTAATAAATAATCACAAATTAATTCATAAATAATCACAAATTAATTAATAAATAATCACAAATTAATTCATAAATAATAACAAATTAATTAATAAATATTCACAAATTAATTCATAAATAATCACAAATTAATTAATAAATAATCACAAATTAATTAATTAATAATCACAAATTAATTAATCAATAATCACAAATTATCATTTAATCATAATTAAATTAATCTCAAACCCGTGTGAATCAATTTGTGCTGCTTGAGATTGTTATTGGACGACAAGATCTGGCCGCACGTCTCGCACACGAATCCCGAATTCGATTTCAGGTGGATGCGCGCGATGTGCCGCTGCAAGTACGACTTCTGGGCGAACGTGGCGCGGCACCAGTCGCAGTAGTGGGAGCCCTTGCAGCGAGACGCGTGTCGGTGGAAGTCGTCCAGCGAGAGCAGCTGGCGACACGTGCCGCACTGCAGCGATTCGGCCGAGTGGCAGCTCTTGAGATGGCTCACGAGTCCGGAGACGTCCCCGGCGGGCGAGTACGCGCAGAACGAGCACTGGAGCGAGTACCCTGGGGCCTCGGCGCAGTACGTGCGGTCGTCCGAGTCGCTGGTCTCCGCGCCGCTGTCGCTGCTGCCGTTGCCTCTGTGACTGACTCGCTGGTCCGCGATCGTGCGCTTGCTCGGGATTTTCGGCAGAATGAATTGCGATTTCGACTCGGAGATTTTATTATTATCATTGTGATTATTGTTATTCATTTCGGTTTCTTTCGGATTTTTAATAATTTTTTTATTTCGTTAATTTTTATTGTTTTTTTTTGAAAGACAAATTGTCGAATATTGAAAGACGAAAATTTCTTGGGTTTTTATTCTACTTGTGTTTTAGAAAAAAATTTAATTAAGAATATTTTTTTTGATAAATATATATATTTCAAGTCTAAAAAAAATTAGAAAAAAAATGATAACGTAATAAAATTTTAAGATAATTACAGAAATATATTCGTAAAGATTCGTATTCATCATGCTGAGCGGTTTTTTTACTAATATTTCATTTTCTTGAAAAATAAATGAAACATTTTTTTTCGTATTTATTTTTTTAAATCGAAAGAATATGGAAACCGATAATTAAAACAGATTTAAATGAACAAAGATTTACTTAAATAAACAATTGTATATTTAATTTTTAAAGAAACAAAAATGTTTAATGATATTTTTTGAAATTTTTAATTACATGAAAATAGTTTTTTTATTTTATATTTCGATCTTTTTTTCTTCTAAAATATTCAGCTCATTAAACTTACGAAAAAGATTCTTTTAATTGACTTTAAATATAAATTTGAAATCTTAGATTATTTAAAGTTAAATTTGTGATGAATCTGAATGAAAATGCTCATTTATAATTAAAAAGTAATTTTTTAAAATAATAAACTTGTTGAATAAATTAATTAATTAAGTTTTTCACATCATCCTAACGGGAAATACAATAAATAAATGATAAAGTATTAAAACATTTTTATTCAGGTTCCATGAAAGTGGCGGTTAATTCACAAGTTATGGATGCTAAAAATGGCGAATTGTTCGGTTTCCCGCATTCCTTTGACAAGGACTTTCTCATTAGAATTCTTTATTTTTATATTTTTGAGGGTACCAGCAAATAGGATTATTGTTGTTTGATGTGTCTTTGGAATTATAATTATTGTGATTTTTCTTTTGGGTGTTTTGTTTAAAGTTTTAGATTTATTATTTATTAGTTCGAATATTTCTTTTTTGACTTTTGGTTGTCTGTTTCCATTTTGTTCAGCTTATCCAGAATTTTTTTTGTAAAAGGTTGTTTTCGGAGTTTATTTTTAGCGTTTTGTTTCTTTCAAGTTCCTCTTTTTACTGTTTTTATTCTTGATTTTTTTCGTCGTAAATTTCATCGCCAATTTCTGCTAGTTCTTTGGTAGTTTTGCCTCTGAAAGTAACTGATTGAGTAATAATTATTGTAAGCCTCTTAGGAAAAATGTGTATGAGAATTCTTTATTTGCTTCAATATTATTGAGTTTGGTTTTCAGTTCTTTGTCGAAGTCTGGTGGATATATCTCATACTCTCTTCGTCTTTTATTCAGTTTATATTTTTCAATGATATTTACTTTGAGATTTTCTCAGGGATTTTTATTTTCAAGAATTGCGCAGTTATCGGTAGCTAGATCATTTAATATGTGGTGGAAATTTCGAAATTTTTTCATTGCAGACTTATATTTCTGGAATTTGATTTAATTTTGCAAGTTATGATACTTAGTTTATCCAAGTTTCTGGTGATTTATTTTTGTCGGTGAAGTGAACAGGGAACTTGAATATAACACGACTTTGCTTGACTTTTTTAGTGTTTGTGTTTTTAAAATTGAAGGTTGGAGATGTGGAGTAGTTATAATTGGTGATTTTGTTTGTTGGTGATTGTGTAGTGACTATATTGTTTTTTTCTTTATTTTCTTTGTAAGGGTTTCGAAAAATACATATGAACATTTTAAACAAAATTTTATTTAGAAAAAATCTAAAATAATATTTTTGGTAAAATTATTAATTTCAAATAAAATAATATTTATTTTAACGAAACTTGGAATTAAAATTATAAATGTTTGTTTTACTTCATCAAAAATTATAAATATTTTAGTCTTTGTTTTATTTGATCAATTTTCAAGGTAGATGAAAACCACTATATAAACAGCAGCAAATTTAGTTTAGTTTGCCCAAAAAAATACCCAAAATTTTTTACTACTATTCAAGAAGAATATTTACAAGTAAAGTTAATTTTAATTCTGTACTTTATCTTTTTTTAAACCATAAATACCCTCTATGGGAAAATACGGTTTTAAGTAATAAACAAAATTATCGTTCGTTTTGGAGATTCTCAATTTTTACTGTAATCTGTTAACTTGCACGAAATATTGATTTGTGTTTGTGTTCTGTCATTAAAGAATCGAATTACTATTATTGTTCTACGTGTCATTTTTTGTTATTTGAAAATAAAGTTTCATAAAAAATTGTGTTCATTATTTATATATTTATGTTGGAAGTTCTTGCTGATTCATTGGAGTCAGATTAACGATTAAAGATTAAAGATTTGTGTTTTAAAAAATAAATATTTAAATTAAAGATTTTAATACTCAACATCTTTGTCGATATGATGATTCAAATGAAGAAAATGAGTAGTCTGGTTTGTAGTTGTTATGAAAATCAGTGTTTTGGCCGTGGGTTTTTTGTTTTTCTGACACAAATTAATAGACGATAATTTTGCAATAAATAAATAAATTTATTACAAATCCACTTCTGTAACAATAATATGAAAGAAGCTAAATTAAATATTGCAAACTGAGCATCTTGATAAAAACACATTTTCTGATTTAATTAAATCATTTATTACTATTTATATTTTAATTAATAAAATATTTTCTTCTCACTACAGCTTCCCCTTTCTTCAGGAGATGTAATCGTCTAGATATTTTGGTGGCTTCCGTTTTCGTTTTTTGTTGTTTCTGTTCTCCATGTTCTTTTTATAGTCCTTCTGGTTGTGTTCGGTCGTCCGAGCTTCCACTTTTTCTTTTTCTAGTTCTTGACTTTTTACGAGTTTTAGTTTTTGTATTTTTTGGTATTTTTTCGTGGTATTTTTTTTGTATATTTTTGTATTTTTTCACGAAGTTATTGTATTTTAGGAAAGTCTGCCGTCATATCTGCTTTTTTATTCTCGGATAGGTCCTCCATGTGTTTATACTAGATCCCTGATTTTGAATTTGTAGGTAAACAGTAGCTTTCTTTTGTCATTTGCGTATTTTATTCGTTTTTGTATTTTCTTTTGTACAATTTTTTGAAGTTCTATTTTCTCCCATGTCGGTTCCTCTCTTCGTCTTGTTTCTAAATGAGTATTAATTTTCCTCCTGAACATCAATTCTGAGGGTGTCTTTTCCATAGTGTCATGTTTTGTTGTATTGCAGTTCAGTAAGTATTCTCGGATTCCCTTTTGAACTTCTGTGATGTGTTTTAAAATGCCTTCTGCAATTAAGGCCTTATTTTACATTTCTATTAATCCTTTTGACTGTTCCATTAGCCTGTGGATTACAGATTGAAGATGTGCGTGCTGTAATTTAGCACTGCTTCAGGAATCTTCTAGAAAAGTTTGAGATAAATTTTGGTCAATTGTCCGTAGTCAGGATTGTACAATAACCGAAATGGCTTAAAGTTTCTTCTAGGAATCCATTTATAGCTTCTGTAGATACTTCTGTTGTCATTTTGATTTCTGTAAATTTCGAACAATAGTCTATTAGATTTAAGATAAAGTATTTTCACTCATTCAAATCGTATTTCTGTCTTGCAATGACCAGGGCTAAACTGAACCAAGGTTCTTTCGGCCATTTGGATTTCTGTACCGAGCTTCCTCTCAAGATTAATCGACAGCATGCATACTTCGATATTTTATCTTCTATGTGCTTAGTAGCTATTAGCCTATTCCTTACGGTTTGAAAAAATACCAGTTAGATTAAGTTTGGGGTGTCTCATACACTCTATCTACTTTTCAAGTCAGTAGACTTTGTGCATCAACAGGAATCAAAATTTGCTTGGTCATAGACGATTTATTGATTCATTCCCCTAATTTTTGAATATTTTTTCATAGCAAAACTCCCGTTTAATCTAACATACTGAATAAAATAATGAATGTAACCAGAATTTAAATTAGTCTTAGTAAACTATCAGAACATTATATACAAAACTATAAAGTTTCTTCAATTTATTTAGAGCACTGTACATTCCAGTGTAAATGGACAATTGGGGTCATTTAATAGAAAGAATGCAATGTGGAAAAAAGAAAAACAGGTTTTTTCATTTATCCTTATATGAAACCAATAATTGATTGGCAGACTTATGGTAAACAGTTGGCTTCTTTTCTTTGTTGTGAACATCTTTGACATTGTCAGGAATGTCTCTGCAACAACTACGGACTGTACCAACTAATATCGTTTGTTTACTCGACAGAACATCGACTAAATGACAAGTAGTAAACCATATGTCACTCTTCGCATTGTATCCTTGGTTTTAGAAGTGTGGTAATACTTTGAAAGTTACGCTTTCTGAAATTGATAGTATAATGAATTTCTTTTATACATTGATCTTGCATCGGACTTCTAAATTTGTACAGCGAACAGCCTCATCTATAATTTTATTCATGTAAAGTCTAGATGTCCGGGGCCTCACTCGCGCTACAATGGCAGTACCAGCGAGTTTTATTCCTAGCTAGAAATGGCCTGGTAACCTGCTGAATCATTGTCGTGTCAGTAATAGTGGATTTAAATTATCCCACTTGAACAAGGAATTCCTAGTAAGCGCAAGTCACTAGCTTGCTCTGATTACGTCCCCGCCCTTTGTACATACTGCCCGTCGCTACTACTTTTTTTTCAAAATCAATCAAAGTTAAAACTGAGTTGAAAGAATTCAGAAGTTTGATAACTGCGAGATACTTATTGAAGGAAACTTTTTTTGGGCCTAACAAGTAATAAAAAAGAGATTTATCTTAATTGAATTACAAGATATAAAATATTATTAAAAGTTGATAAATATTGAATTACAAAATTATAATAACTATATTCTTTACTATGTGTAATGTAACGTACAACCTCTAACTCATAAAACAGAAGGTATTCCGAGTTGTCGCTAAGGCTCTCGCTTAGCAAAATATAAAATCGTCCAGGGGCCAAAAAACTGTTAACATTTTAATATTTGATTAATTGTAAGTTAAACTGTACATATAATAATCTTTATAAAATCAATTGAATTTCTTTTTGTTAAATTTATAAACACCAGATAGACTCAAAAATTTTGCCGCTTCCTTGAGCGCCTTGAAACCAACAGGAGTTTTTGACTACTATTCCGTTTATTTCAAGCTGCACATCGATTGCGATTTAGTTGGCGTTACACCACCTTACCCCATTTTCGATCAGGGGCACCTTCCATACGCCACGTGCCGGATCCTCAGCATTAACCCACTCGAATAACTGACTGGTAATTTTGACCAAGTGCGCGTCCACAGGGGTGTACTAGTCGGTACTGCTGGTCAGCCATTTGATGCACTGCAAGCCGGCCTCAACCATCCATACACCGGGTAGTGACCAACTAGCTTTTCGGTCCACGCGAAGAGATTGCCAGAGTGATGCGCTTCGTCAGTTCTGGTCTGCAACCGTCTTTCCATCATTGGAGCCGGCAATACGTTCCTGTTTTCACCACTAGCTCCAAAACCCAGCTGCCACCAATTGCCACCGGGGGCTTCACCTCCAACCTGAATCTTTCTAACATGGCCATGAAACGATTTATCGATACCTTTGCGGTATTTACGATTATTTCATCGTAATATGCGTCGGTGTTAGGCTGGACCACCGGGTCGGATCCTAGCATATGATTCAGCACTTTCTGCATTATTTTTGGGGTCACGCTCAGCCCGAACCCCAGCCGGGTTAATTACTTTGATTGGCTATCGTGGTGGACCACGGGATATGTCCACAGTGACCGATCTATTTTTATTTGAAGATAGGCCCGACGCAAATCCACGAACGCCAATTCCTCAATTTATCCGCACATATCAAACTGACTGCAATGTGACTAGAAATCCATTCATTCTGTGATCGATAGTCGAGGACGGACTGGACCTTCTCTTTTGTCTACTGTATGATGGCCATGAGTGGCAATGTCGGCCTCTTCGGTCCTTCGCACTTGACAAGCTAGCCTTTTGTTTCCATTCTTTCAGCTCTGATGCTACCTCGGCCTCGTACTCCCTGGCCGTTGCATATTCAGCCACCCTGTTGTTAACTGGGGTGCCTCTCCCTCTCTCCAATGCCACCGGACAGACCAAGATTCTCCGTCGAACTCGGTAGTGAAATCAGTGTCCGATATTTGCGTCGTTAAAGCCTAACCAACCACTACCTCCTATTTGCGGTTGGTTTGACCAATGAGGACAACAGCGCTGCCATTGACTGTCGCCGATCGGTTTCTATTGATGTCAGTATTCGAGTAAGTTTTCCCGATACACCCGGACCAAATACTATATCGAATCCATTATTTCCGACATAGACGCCTCCTAATTTGGAGATTAGGTCCATGCTAGCAGCATACCCACGACAATAACTTCCAGGTTCTGCACCAGCAACACCCAACCCAGCACCTGATGACCGTTCATTACGAGCTCCAACCAAGCACCTGAACATATTACGGTCGGCCTCAATACCGTCTGAAATCTTTCGGACGTCTGAACTGCACGATCTGTCGAGACTAACCGCCGGTCGATCATTGAAATCGAGAACCCGGTATCAATCTCCCCTCAACTTGGACTGCGATCGTCGGTAATTACACGAATAAATTTGTAGATACACCAACCACGCACCGATGGTGGCCTGGTACTCTTTTTCCGACTGGTGGTGGCGGTGAGGACACTCTGCGAACAGATTATCTTCTGCATTGCAAATCAAACACTTCTTTTTCCTGGCTTTGGCGGGTGGGGCCTTTCATTCGGGCCCTTCGGCGCAACTACGCTACCCGCGGTCCTACCGGACGTCCCTTGCTCGATTACCGCCAGATCCATATGACGCCAATGCTGACACCTTCGTCGGTTCACCCTGATCTGAATCCCCATTTTTGACTATTAGTGGCGACGCCCAAGCTGCTGCGTATCCGAGTTCCTGCCATCTGATCCGGAGGAGTGACCGTGCCATTGGAAGTAGCCCCTCAAAACCGGTTTCGTTTCTCACCGCCTCTACTGATAAATGGATTGACACATCAACCGACAAGCCCGTCATGAATGCCTTACTCCTGCATTCATGGGCATGAGAGATCGTTGTTGCGAGCCGTCGCAAATCTGCCGCAAATTCTTCAACCGCTTCCCCTGGTCGAAGACATCTCGATCGGAATAGCTCATATGCTTCTCTCGGGTCGAGACCGTATGCGCTTGACAGCGTATATTTGCCTACTTGATAATTCTTCTGGTTCTCGATCGGAATTCTCGAAAAGAGCTGGAAAGCTTGTACTTCGAGCAGCATCGGAAGAGTAACCGGTTTATCGATTTCGCAGATGGCTGTTGTAGCCTCGAATTTTGGACACCATTCCCTGAAATTTCTTGTGCCGTCGAATGATCAAACGGCATTCGTGTGGCGATAGCTTCTGAAGTCACTGTATATACGAAATTTATTAAATAATTCTACAACTAGAAAAAGCATTCTAAAAATAATAAAAAAGTTCTAATTAAAAAGAAAAGTCAAAAATATGTTATCGAATATAATAAATTATTGTTTTTAAGTTTTTAAAAATTCATTGGATTTTATTTAATGGAATAAATTAATTTTATGTCAAATAATTTTATAAATGCATTTTAAAAATAATAACAATTTGAAGTAGTAAAAATTCAAAAATAAGTTATATAATATAATAAATTATTTTGAAAGTTTAAAATGTTTTTTAAAAATTGAAAGTAAAATAAAATTTCTGAGGCGAGACAAAAATTTTAATTAACGAAAATTTGTTTGAAAATTTCCAATTGTGATATTAATAAAAATTTTGGTGTTGAATTATGAGTGTTGAAACTGATAATAATGAAAGTGGCATAAACGATACTTACATGGAATAAATTACATGATAATAAATGATTACTGATTTAATAAATGTATTCGATGAATGGTTTTGATTAGTTATTAGTTTGCTACATTAACACCATTACTCTTTAGCTAACTCAATCGAAGCATGATCAGAGTGGTGATAATTACTTATATATATGAGAGGGGTAGAAAGACTATGAGGAGAAGGTCGAGTAGTGAATACTGTACGAGAGTAAGGAGATGGTCTGGGCCATCACTGCGGGACAGAGTGAGGGTAGAACACATGGAGAACAGTGAAATCTAGGAGGGTTATATATGATGATGTAAATAGTGTAGATATTAGCATAAAGTAACCAGCAGATAATAATTCCTTTGTTTAAAGATTCTATCAATAAATTAATATTTTATTGAAATATTAATTGTAAAAGAGCTAACACAAACCTGTATTTGTGTTAACTCTCCTACTAAATTATGTAAATAAATATAAAAGAAAAGTTAATAATAATGAATATGTAATTTAGAATAAATAACTAATAAACACAAAAGCACAAATGTAAAGGTAAAAGATCAAATCACAAATCAAGACTGGATGATAATAATGTCGATGAATGTATAGAAAATTTAAAATACTTTTGTTAATGATAGGTGGATTCGAATATTTGATAGATACAACTTCGGATGAATAATTAAAATAAGTCTAAGTATTGTTCGGATTGTCGATAGGAGATGAACAAATTGAACTGATAAATTCGGATATTTGAAAGATGTATTTTCAGTTGAATAATCAAAATGGGTTAATGTATCGTTTGGATATGGGGAAGTAATCAAATTGTTTGGAAAATGGAGATGATAAATGTTCCGATAAAGTATTTAAGATGATATTCAAGATTGAAGAATGAACATATAATTCTTGATAGTCAAAATTGTAGATTTTCAATCACAATAAAAATAAACAACGAGTCGGTAAATCTTGCTAATGATAAAATATACTAATGATAAATTATAAAATTATTGGGATCGATTAATCGATCAACATTTTAAAAATTCATATATAAATATTGCCTCTATGCAGTATGGGAAATTTGAATGATAAATGATAAATACATAAATAAAAATAAAATAACACATAATATAAGTAAAATAAAATATATAAATATTTATATCAAACTGAACATTGTAATAAATGTATATCATAAACTTTATAAATAAAAATAAATATAAATATAAATAGGAAAAATTATCATTTCTTTTTAAGAAATAAATGAATTGATGTCAGATTATTTACATGAATTTTTATTTGGCTAGTAATATCAAAATATAAGGCATGAATAAGGCTATGTGAGCGATGACAGAGAGCAGTTAAATAATTTACGACGGGTATTTAAAGAGAATAAAATTAAGTGATTTAGAAATATTTTGGACATTTCACTCTTTCGTTCAGCGTTATCTTAATGGAATTAAAACAGCTTTCGATGATGGGTGGGTTGCGTGCCCTATGTGATGGATTGTAAATAAAAATTATCGATAGATTATATCTGTTCCTTAACAATCTTTAGTGTAGAAAACTTCGAGATTGGTTTTATTCATATGTGAGAGGGTATAAATATTATGCACAGAGGAGTTGTAGATAAGTATCGAAGTTAGTATATATAATGTCCGAGATATTGTATCTAGTCTATGATCTCGCTTCGAGGCTTACCGGTTTCCCCTTGTGCCTGGTGCCTGAGTAAGTAGAGTGGTGTATGTGTGTATATGTTCCGGTGAGTACAGTGTCTTGTATGCTCATAGAACGATAATAGACAAGTTATCCTCAACGAGCTCACCAATGAAACGCTATTTTGTTCCAGCATCACGGTTATGTTTTGCGGGTTCTAATTTGTCTTGAGATTTATTGTGGCTTATAATTCGGTTGGGCGTTTCGATACGAGAAATGAGGTTTCAGTATTTGAAGAGTTAGATGTCTGACAGGCTGTATAATAAAAATGAAAATTCTAAACTCAAGTTGTAAATTCATTCGCTCAGTCAAAATCCCAAAATTTAAATATATGTTAAAAGTAGGGTCTGGGAAAAGAGAAGCGTAAAATCATATTTTGAGGTTAAGAGCCCGCTTAAACTTCTGTGTTTCTTAACGAATCCATTACGGGAGTTAAGACGAGAAAGGATCGTAAACAGTGAAGTTTGCATATTATATAATAATGAATCTATAAAGGAACCGAAGAACCTTTTGGAGGTGGCGTAAGTCGACCGCAGTATGCATAGGGGCACGTGGTTCGATCGTCGCCTTTTTCCTTGGGGCTCTCTTCGTTCTGCGAAGTATATAATTGGAAGCCTGTAAATAAAACACGTAAAATTTGAGATTAGAATTATCAACCCCTTCAAACGCTGAGACTACCGGTCGGGCAATACTCTCTACCGGTTTGAACCCGAAGGCGCTTCGAAGTGCATACAACTCGTTGATATGCGTGGAAGAGACGCGCCCGTTCCCCTTTACAATGAGGAGATAATATTTGAAATATCGAAGTCAGTACGAGTTGACGTTGAACTCAAAAAACGCATGGGGGATCGTGGTAACGAAATTGTTGTGAAAAGGGGGAAACGCGACAGATATTTTTTCATGAATTTTCGCAGCATACAAATAAACCGCTCGCGGAATGTGTTCAACGCAACCGATTGATCCGATAAACATAGCGATTATCCGTGGGCATTGTGAATGTATTGATTGTTTTGTTTTTCTCTCAACGGTTAATAATTTAGTAGCTCTATTAAGAACATTTAAACAAGTCTCGTTTGAATGTTTATTACAATCACATGTAGAGTCATTATGACTCAGAAAGTCTTTCATCGTTTGTCATCCTTCTAATTGGTTTTCTTATTTCTATTTTTAATCATGATTATTCGAACAATTTTTCTAAATTATTTTTTAAAATATTTAGCCTCTAAAATATTAATTAAAAAAATAATAATTTTTACCATTTTTCAATAAATCTTAAAATAATAAAAATGTCATCAAATTATTAAAAATGCATTTAATTTAAATTTTACTAAAAAATATTAAACTTAATTTTAATTGTGTTCGAATAGTCAATCACATTAAATTTAAATAAAAAATACCAATTTACATCTGGGTGGGAGAATCACCATTCTAAATTCAACATACTTAAATCAACATACCGCATCCATACATTTACACATTCAAACAAATTAAAATATTCCTCACAAGCTCCATAACCCATATTAATTAATTTATTTATTTTGTTTACCGTTATAAACGAAGTAAAAATCGTAACAGCAAATAATTTCAAAGAACTCCTAATTCAAAAAAATGTATTTTGATTAAAATCAAAGATTCAAAAAAAATTTTTTGACAATATTTAAATAAAAGTTTTTAATATTTACATAAAGAGAAAATAATTTTTTTCTTAATTGTTGTTGTACACTACAGAAGATTAAAAATTAGGAAGTTTTTTTATAAAAGTATTTATTTATTATACTTGCTAAATTTTATTATACTTGCTTATTCTATTCATATAAATATTTTCTTTATTTAATGCATGTTATTTATACTTTTATTCAATTTTAATTCGATTGCTTACATATAATTTATATTCACAAAAATAGAGTAAATACAGTTAAACTTGCTTATCTCGAATCGTGTGGAACAGAAAAAAATTCTAGATAGCCGACTTTGCAGATAATGTGATTTATTTTCTTGAAATATTCTCTATATGTATGAACAGAATTTTAGTATGAGACGAAGCTAATAACAAAATAGAGTTTTTTTTACTGTACTCAACCCACAACGCAAATCAAATGAAAGAATTTCGAACTGAAAACTGATGATACAAAATCCTAATTTCTTTTGTATGAGTGTCTTAAAAAATTAATGTATAAAAATTTTTTTATTTTAAAATTAGATGATATTTTAAAATAAAATTAATGGTTTGTTGTTTTAATATGCTTGTTCATTTTTATGTACTTTTAAAATTCTTTTAATCAAAAATAAATTTTTCAATATTTTATCTTTATTTTATCAATTTAATTGTTTTATTTTATAATCAATACTTTACATTACAGATGGCTGAAAAGCTTAAATTGCACATTTTGGACTGGGCAAAGAAAAAGGAAATTATTGACTATGTTGACTTTCATAAGCATATGAAGATGAAAGACATTGCATCATCATTTGGAATTCCTCCCTCGACATTTTCCACCATTATAAAGGATAAATAGAAGATTAATGAACGGTGCAATACAGCAATGAATTTGAAGGCTAAGAAATTGAGATCTGCAACAAATGAAGCGGTGGACAAATGCTTGCTGGAATAGTTTCGACAGATACAGTGTTCGGTTTCGTTACATTTAGAAATTAAAGTTAAAAGAAAATTTAAAGTTATTTCAAATTAAAGTTAAAAGAAAATTTAAAGTTAATTTTAAATTAAAGTTAAAAGAAAGTTTAAAGTTAATTTTAAATTAAAGTTAAAAGAAAATTTAAAGTTATTTCAAATTTAAAGTTAAAAGAAAAAAAAAATAACCTCAAAAAATTTACTTTAATTAACGAGAAAAAAAATTGTATATATATTTATATGATCGTATATATATATATATATGTGTGTAAAATATTGTAAAAAATTGTGATTGTTTTAAGCGTTGGAATTATATGCGGTAACTCCGCTAATTGTAATTTTGATATTGAAAATAATCAATAAAAAGTTATAATACTGCATTACGTTCGAGTTTTAAATATTCATGTATTTATTTTTAAAAGTCAAAAGTGATTCCAAGTGTAATGAATTTTATGTGTTTAAATCTTCTCTGGATGAAGAATTTGAACAAGTGTTCAGTTCGGCAGTGGCAAAGAAATTGGAATCGG
>MQRK01082415.1:0-17546 GCA_001938485.1 Girardia tigrina
GTTACCACATGAACTGAAAGAAATTCATTTGGTGAAACGTATAGACATTTGCGATTCCCTTTTGAAGTGAGAACAAAGTGATCTATTTTTGAAGTGCTTGATTACGGGTGACAAAAAATGGATTGTTTATAACAATGTGGAACGCCGACGATCATGGACGAAACTTGGCCTGCCAAAACGATCCCAAAAACAGAAATTCAGCAAAAGAAGGTTATTCTCTCAGTCTGGTGGGATTTTAAAGGAATTGTGTTTTTTGAACAACTTCCGAGGAATGAAACAATCAATTCAGACAGATATTGGGGTCAGCTGGAAAAATTGGCTCATTCAATTCAACAGGAACGTCCTGAATTGGCAAATCGATAAGGAGTTGTAATTCAGCATGATAACGCAAGACTGTATACAAGTTTGACCACTCGCCAGAAACTCTTATCACTGGGTTTGGAGGTTTTGCCGCACCCACCGTATTCTCCAGACTTGGCCCCTTTGGATTTTTACTTATTTAGATCACTGAAGAATTCCTTAAACAGAAAAACATTCACCACTGATTATGACATCAAATCGTTCCTAGTCGGCTTTTTTGCTGACAAAGGCAAAGGTTTTTATGAATCAGGAATAATGAAGCTACTGGAAAGATGAAAGAAAGTGATTGAAAATAATGGACAGTATATCGTCTAAAAGTATTTGTGCATCCATGTCATTTTTTGATAATAAATATTGTAGTAAAAAACGCAATGACTTTTTGGCCAACCCAATAGATGTGAAAAAACAAATCTATATGGATGAAGAGAAATCTCAAGAAACAATCAAAACAGTGATCGAAAAAATGGACAATATTAAGAAGAAAGTCCAAGCAGGAAAAATCGCAAATATCCAACGACAGTAGACATTCGCAAATGTTCTTAAAGAGAGCAGCATTCCCAATTCAAACAAATCAACAAAGGAGAATATCAGAAACAAGAAATTTCAACAAGCAAATGACAGTTTGACAAAATTACAATGGAAACAGTCGGAATACAGTGATATATGGGTGCCAAAAACTGGTCACATTCGCCGAGATTGTCCCAATAATATTAAGATTTGTTATGGCTGCAAAGGTGAAGGTCATATAAGAAGAGAATGTCCCTACTTGAAGTGTTCAGTGTGTAAGTTTCAAGGTCATTTGGTTTATCAATGTTTCAGAAAAGGTTTTCAAACAACCCAATCGAATCCAAACAATTGGATTAATAACAGAAGATATCGAATGGTTCAACGATCAGTGTCCGGGCTCGATGACGCAGATGGATCACAAATCGAAGAGTTGAAAACGGATAGATACCCAAATGCGGAGGCTTAATCAGATCAGGAGATGATTGGAACCATCCATTAGAAAGTAAGATTAGTCTGGATCCTTGTAATTATATTAGTAATGCAAATTGTAATGATAGTATTTATAATAATTGTAAAAATAATTTTGATAAAAATATTAATATTAATGATAAAAGTATAGATAATTATGTATTTAATAATAGTATTCATTATAGTTTTAAAAATAATAAAAATTGCAGAAATAATAGTAATGACAATGGTAACAAAAAGTGTGAGGTGATCAAAGATAACAGTAAGTTTTGCCAAATCATAGTCTATAATAAAGAGAAAGATGTTGGTAGGAATATTGATAAAAAATGATTTTTTTAGATAAGACAACTGAATTTCAGATGAACCATCAGGGTATATTAGACTATAATGTTTTTAATGGACGACCGAGCATGAAAACGAACTGTAGAGATATAGAAATGAATTGTTTATTTCACACCGGGGCCCGAATTAATGTTATAAACTTGAAATTAGAATAGAATGTAGAATATCTTCGTTGATATCGTTGATACCGGAATAAATCTTTCCTCTAAGTGCACATTTCATTGGAGAGAATAGATAGTAGTCAGATGGTGAGAGATCGGGGGAGTATGGTGGATGGGGTAGTACGGTGAGTCCCATCGCATTCAACTTGTACGTAGTCTTCGCAGCCGTATGCGGATGAGCATTATCGTGGAGATAATGAACATTGTGGTTTCCTCCATGGAGCAATCGTCTGCGCCTCTGCAGAATGGTGATAATGAGACGATCCAGGTGAGTACAGTAGACATCTGCACTTGATTGTAGCATTTGGAGGTAAGACATCTAAGAAGAGCAGTCATTGTGTTGCAAGTCGGTGTTGCAAGTGGGTTTTCATCCGATTTTCTCATAATCTATTGTTGAAAGCGACTTCGTTGTCTCAATACATCCATATCTCATTGCAGGTGATGATTTGGGACAGGAAATCATTCTGGTGATAACTATCCAATAGCTGTTGACAAATTCTTTTACGATTATCCTTGTTCTGTTGCGTCAGAGCGTGTGGCACCCAGCTGTTTTCCAGGTATCGGTACCCCATTATATTCAAGTGCTAAGACCCCGTGGTTTTATCTTGATCCCTTCCTTCTGCAATGTTCCTCGTTGTTGTACGCTTGTCTTCAATCAGAAACTCGATTATCTTCTCGTCTATGTCAAGAAAGGGCCGCCCTTCGCGGACTTGATCGTCTGTGTTAAAGTTATTTTCACGAAAATTGGAAATCCACCTTTTACATGATCACTTTGAGACTGTTCAAACTCCAAGAGCCGTGGTTATTTCGTTAGTCATCTGTGAGGTATGAAATCCATTTATTAACAATAGTAAAATAATTTACGAATATCAGAGCGATTAAAATCGATTAGGATGATGAAAATGTGTTAAATTTACGACAATGCTATTATTTTATTAAAACAAAAATTCATTTAGAACAGAAAATAAAAATTATTGGACATAAATAGATCGCAAGTGCTATTTTATCTAATTCACATTTTATTAGGGATTGCAAATATATAAGAATTATTTATGTGATGCAAGGATATCTGCAGTTAACATATATATATATATATATATATATATATATATATATATATATATGCGACAAAACTTATTAGGCAACCCTATAATTAATTTAAATTTTTTTAAACTATAAAAACTCAAATAAGAAAACAAAGTTAAAGTAATAGTACGTCTCCTCTCCGAAATACTTTTCTGCTTAAGCGTCAATTCAAATCGGATACTGTTGATGCTTATCTATTGTTCTGCCTAGGTATATTTGTCCCACTTCTATCGTAGCCTAGTCGGTTCTGCAATTGTTGTTACCAATCACACAGATACTACGGAATACCGTCAGTATTTGTTATTCTTTGATCCAATTTCACATAAATATCTCAAACATGTTCATATGGTTTGTCAGGTATAATGTCAATCCATTGTAATTAAAGATCTACTTATCTCTGAATATCTTTCTAACAAGTACTGAAAATCTTATATTCTAAAAAAACTTTTGTTTCTTGTTTAGCAATCAACACGCCAAGTTTAACTCTCTCTTATGCATAGCTAAATTTGTCGTATGATAATCATTTCATCGTTCTCAGTAGGAAATTTACAAAATTCAGAACCATAAAATGTATTCTGGCGCTGTAATCCAATCAAAACATCTACTGCATACCTTGGATGTTCCAATGGTCCTACACTCATTGATTATGTCTATTGTGCTATTCCTGCTGTTCTTACTCCTACAAAACTCTTCATTTTTTTTGATCATTGGTTCTTTACCATTTCGGATATACCCCTTTGATTGCAAAATTACTTTTAACACGTATTTTTTGGTTTTTAAATCTTTAACATGGTTTTCGATTTGTTTCTCAATTATCGGGAATTTAGATAAAGGTACCAAAATCTAGAAACATGATAAATCCTAATAAATAAAAAAACAAATTTGTCTAGGATCCATTTAATTATCTAAATTGAATAAATAGATTATATTTATTTATTCTATTTTGACATAAAAATTAACCATTTTATTAATATATTTATTTCGAAAATAAAGTTTCTTGTTACTTTGGAAAATCTGTAATCAAAATTCAGAGATCAAAATAATGTCATCTAAGGGCCAAATAAAATAAATGATAATTTTTGGAAGATATAAAATCAAGCAAACTGATCATATTTTTATTATTTACACAAATATATATAAAAAATATTTTTCTTCATATATCTTTCTTCTGAATTTCTGAAAGTAAATGATTCGTATTTTCAGGTTCCGATTTTGTTTGATCACTCGAATCTGAATCGTCATCGAAATTGAAATTTTTTAAGTTTTTAATGGAAAATGATGGATGGACAGCTTGGAATGCTCGCCGGCCAGATCTGTATACACCAGGTCCCCAATATATATTCAAGATATCAAGAACACCAGCACAGCCAAGCCAAACGTAATCTAGAAAAGGATTTACGTTTTTGGATTGATGATGAGCTTCACTTTCGTAATCGAAATAAACCATTATCCAATATGGTACAATTATCCAGTTACGGACAATGGAAAACAATACTGCGAAAACCAATGTAGAATAAGCAACTTTTTTGTGACCATGAGTCAAACCAGAATTAAGATACAACCACCTGAAGCAGTTATTTAACATAATTTTATATTCTTAAGTAACATGAATCACTAAAAATATTTGTAATTTTCGATATTTTATAAAATATAAAATCAAATTAATTGTAATTCTTATTTGACGAATAAATCGCTGGGTTACTTTTAATTCGAATAATGTGTACTAGGTCTTCAAAGGGTTCTGATCAGTTTATAAATATTTAAGATAACTAGATTGGTATAGTTTTAGACAGATAATAATTCTTATATTGTACGTATATCGATTTTATATCTTCTGTAGTTTAGAATTGTATATTTAGAGTTAGTTAAATTTAATTAAATTATCTCTTTAAATAAATAAATGAAATGAGATGCCTTTACTTTGCACATAATGAATGTTTATCATTCGAATACAGAGTCTTTTCAATAGATATTCGCAATACAAGCGGCTGTTCTATCATTTAATAAAGATATATCACTAATTTACAACTATTATTCACAAGACTATATATACCATATCTGGCAAAATATTATGACCAAGCCGATATTATTAAACAAAATGAATTTAGAAGAATAAGTAGAAAAAAGTATATAAAAATATCACTTAATGTTAATATAAGAGATTTTTGTCAGTCGATAGTTCACTTTATATCCAATAAGACTCAGAAGAACAAGTTAAAACATTTATTTATAAATATGACATAATTGTGATTAACAATAACATGATGATTGTTTGGTCTTAATGGTTTTATTGCTGTATGTGGTGTCTTCTAAAATTTTGTCACTTGTCTACGATTGAATGCGCTATGAATGTTTCAATATTACCTTTGGTCGTCTACTGCTACTTAATCAATACAACATAATAGTTTCTTTAAAAACATATGAACTACCATTATTTTCTGTTATGTTTATTTTTGGGAGTCTTGTGAGAGTAAATTATGATTACTATCTAATTCTATCGCCAAAATCGCAAAAAAGTGATATTATTACACACATGAAATTGTATTAGGTATAATAAATCTGTCTACCGTCGAAAAAAATTCTCAGTGTTTGTCGTTCTGAGTCAAGGCCACGAGATCGGGAATTAGCTTCCACATCGAATAGTTAACCACTCCTGATCTATGAGAAGTTGTTCAAATAATATTTAATTTTCAGCTCATTCAAATGTATTTTCATTACTTTATCAAAAACCGCCAAATTTGAGTTTAATTTGTTACAATTCCAACGCAACAAAAGCGTCTTGTCTAAGTAATTTATGGACAGTGTAGAGGGAATTTCAAAAAAATTGCAAAAAAATTTTAATTTTTGTTTCAAAACCTGTAATTCCTTTAGAGTGGATTTAATGAAGTGAATTGTGGAAAATGCCGAAAAACAGGGATGTGATAGGAATATGTTAATAAAGAAGATAAAGAAGGAAAGGGAAGCTCTTTAGAATAAATTGAATTTTCTTGTGGTTTAGGAACAGTAAGTGATTATGAAAATTTCCATCTTAATTCATTCTTATCAGATCTACCGTAAGAACAAGTGAAAGTTTTGAGATAGACTTCACACGAATCTTTGACGTTACCAAAGCAAACAGAATTTATCCTTGACAGAGGAGTATTATATGATATCAATTCTTGATGTTCCTTGATCCAATATTGTCACTGAGAGAGTCGTGAAGACGATGGAAGATATATTTGTGAAGAACAAAAGTGAAAAATACCTAAACCTCTCTATGCTGACAAGCCTTTTGGAAAACGAAAATAGGCAGCATTGAGAGGTTTGATTGTCTTAATTTCTGTAAAAGGACAAAACTTACTTTTTAAAATTTAAACATAAAAAAATTTTTATTTAAATATATTTCGATTTTAATTTCTTATTTTATCCTTCATTTATTGTATTATTTTATGTATTTCCACAAACGTTTTTATGGAAGTTATCAATTTTTAGACGATTTACACATTCCTCAAATGTCAATAATGTTGCAAGATGTAAACATATTTTGTCAAAATGGTTATAGACAATTAAATTATTATTTAAATAAATACTGACAGCGATCACTTTTTAGACATAAAACTACATAAAATGATAAAATATTTGATCAATCCCATATTTTGCAAAACCAAATAAATTATCAATTTGAACGAATGATTTAAATATGTTAAATATTATATAACCGGTACCGGTTTTACGTCATAAAATTCAATAATCTTGATGAAGGTTGGTCAAGTGGTTCCAAATAGCTCAAAGGTTAAAATCAGTATAATTCATGCAGATCAAATTATATAAAATAAAGAAAAATAAACGAAATACATTTTAATTATATATATTACCGATAATGTTATAAATGTCAGAATTAGGAATAAGATTTCTTATATTTCCTTTGCTCGTTTCAGTTAAAATTATTTTCTCTTTCATTAAATGTTGGTTTAGATTGATTCTTGAACTTTTATAATTTATTCTTGATCCTGTAACCTGAAACTATTTTCATGTATAGGAATAAACTGTTTGACGGTCACAATGTGTTCCTGGAAAAAGAGTGTTAATTGCAACAGCGTTATTTTAGGACATTTTTTGTACTACAATGAGAGGTTCTTGTAATTTTGTCTATTAAAAAAAATAGTTCCACTTGTTCCATTATCCAACTCTGGCTAAGGTGGTAGTTCCTTTGATTTCGATCATCAATCCATAATTTTAACAACTTTTATCTTTTTTCGATTATAATTTTTCTTTTTAAAACCACTATGACAGAAAAGGAAGCTGTTGTAAATTGTTTTAATTTTTTCCAGCTAGCCCATTAGAAGAAGACATGTTAGTTTGTGGGTTACCATTTTCAAAACTTCTTATTAAGTTCATTTTTAAATAAAGTATAGTGTTTTTTTTTGTCAACTCTGCTAAATAATTATCATATACCCAATAATTATTGCATATACTGGCCGATTACGGCTGGAGCCTGAAGAGACACTTTCAAAATGTCTCCCATGCCTGGAAAGTCAAGAAGAGACAATTTCTTTCACTTTAATGTTTCCTTAATATGATCTTTACATAACAATAGAAAATATGCCCTGTAAAATGTGCGTTTAAAAAAATACATGCTGCGAAAATAACTAATAATTTTACGTAGTTTCTTTTATCCTGGTCTCTTTTTTTCGGTCTCCGCATTTTGCATATTATTCGCATTGTATTGTATTTTATAAAAAGTTATTGATTTTAGGAACAAGTTAAAATGTCAAAAAATGGAAGAAATCCACAACTTGATTTTCTACAACTCCATACTTGGTTGTACAGCAGTGGGGGCATCTAAAATCATTTGAGCTAGCAACGACCGAGATTCTACGACTAAAATAACATGTTTCCTATGATATGCGAAATTCACCTATGGAAAAATGTATCGTAAAGACAAAAGGCGCTCCAGACACTCAACAATCATTGATATACGTTCACAACTGTGTTCCATTGAAGCGTATCCGACCCAAGCAACGCACGAACTAGCGCTGAATTCCAAAATTTTCTTACAACCATTTTCGAAACCTTCAAAAAATGAATAAGAAAAATAAACATGGCCAATAGATCCAGCACGAACTGAACGAAATGCAAAAATAATCCAAGAATGAACCACTGTCCTTGGCTATTACATAAATTCAGCCGTGGTGAATTGCAATGGATCTTGACAGGTGATGAGATGTGGGTCGCCTACTATAACAGGAAACTTAAAAACCAATGGTTGAGTCCAAGTCAACTGGTGTTTGTTTTCAAAAAGACAACGCCATGACCTCATGTTTCACGCTGGACATATAGCCAGAATATAGCCCAGGCGATGTCCAATCTGATGAGCACATTTTCCAGTCTCTGGAACATTTCCTTTGCGGACACCGCTTCATTAAAAATGAACAGGCCCTTCAAAGGTTTTTCGACCTAAAAACACCAGAGTTTTACCGCCGAGGAATTTCCTTGTTGCAACCTGGTTGTAGAAGAATAATCGAAAGTAATGGTTATTATATTAATGAAAACGACCCCTTGTTATTTTAAAAATTGTGCATTTAATAAAATGTTAATTTACTGATAAAACTTTCGTTCCAGCCTAATTAATTCCGAATACTTTTAGAGTCAGCACAGTCAGTAAAACTGAATAACCTCACATGTATGATAATAGATTAAAAAAATTTCCTCGAAAATAATTTTATTTTAACAATTTATTAGAAAATTCTTAAAAATACGTATAAGATCATCAAAATAATGAAAAAATTCCCTATTCTGGTGATATCAACGAATATTCATAATTTCTCTTTTTGATATAGAAAAGAAATGAAAGATAGCTTTGAGATGGACTTGAAAATGTTTAAAAGAAATGATGGAATATAGTTTTACTCGCAGTCTTTTAATGATATTTTTCCAAGAAAAACAAAATTGTTAAAACATATTTAAATATAAAATGTACCGCTGATTCGTGAATGGAGTCGATAATTCGGATGTCAGTCGGATTATGCAATAAAATATGCAGCTTTGAATGTTCTAAAAAAATAAGATAAAATAAAATTGAAATTAATACTTCAAATATAAATAAATAAATAATAAGTAATATGAGGAATATTTTAAATTCTTTATGAATGTGGTGTGTTGAAACTTGAATTATGATTCTCTCACCCAGTTGGAAAACAGGTGTTTTATTTTATTTGCATAATTGATCATTCGAACCGAATTGAATGAAAATTTAATAATCCGATAAAATTTAAATTTAAAAAGTAATAAGTTAGGATACATTTTATATGTAAGTTATCTTTTTCAAAAATTTAAATGAACATGTTTAATGACTTAAAGACATTTTAGAGGTTTGAATTTATTTTACAATTAGTATTGATTAGTTTTTATAATTTTATAAAACATTTTTGCGAATAAATTAAAAGATAAATTAAGATTTTGTAATATAATTGCGGTATAAATATATTATTAAATGGTGAATTTTCAAGGAAATTTTAATAAAATAACTTTCCAGTTAAAAAAGCAAAACAGATTAATTTTATAGCGAATATCTAAATATTTTAAAATTAAATAAATAATAAATGTTATTGAAAATCCAGAAATAACGCTAAATAACGCTAATAAATAATATTTTTAAATGGTGATTATTGTATGTTGTTTGATATGTTGTTTTATGATTATGTTTCTCACCCAGATGGAAGATTGATATTTTAAATATTTTAAAAAGTCGGATTGTTTAATCAGTTATTAAAATTTAAATAACCAACTTTAAAATTAAATTAATATTTCATAAATAATATTTCAATAATATTTTTCTTAAAATAAATAAAACTTATTTTTAAAATAAAGCATAAATTATTTTTGTAATCAAATTGTAATTAAATTTGTTTGAATAATAAGACGTTAAAGAATATTATTAAAAAAACTTATCAATCAAGAACGATGATGAGCTACGCAAGTTTTATGGAGAATTGTTCTAGTGAAAATTCAAATTGTGATACAAATAAATTTAGTGAAAACTCAATTAGTGTTCTCAATAAGAATGATAACGAATTATGAAGGATCTTTCGAGAGTTCTCACTGAGATGACTCTTATTTTAATGATAGTAATTGTTTTAAATTAGGATATTTATAAATGAAAAAAACAATATCTGATAGAAAGGTATCAAGGTAATGGTGACCCTCCATTAAGTCACAATGAGTCTGTTTTTTAAAAGACTGTACATTTTTAATCCTAGGAGTCTCAAACTTATTGCATTTAAGAATCTTCTTTATAACGATTTTTTTATGATCTTCATATTCAAAAAAGTCTAAAGAAAAAGATTTTCAAAAATGTAAAATGAAGTAATATTAATTTTCTAGAACCATGAGAAAATAAAACTGAACTAATATGAGCTTTAATAAATTATAAATTTTCTTCTTTATCAAACATATTAAATTTATTAATAACATTAAAATAGTTTTTTTATTAATTTTGCGGTCAGTTCTACCTTGAACAACCTTTGGGAAACAAGTTGACCTTCTAACTCAATATTTTTAAAAATAATGTTACAGATTCTTTTTAATTATGTCACATGTTTCATAATAATAATTAATTGGCACTTACATAGATTTAAAAATGTCATTATTATTTCTATAATTAAAATTATTTAAATTAAATAATCGCTCTTAATTATGATTTAAAAAATAGTAAATTATAACATATTATCTTTCAACGAAGCTGAAACAAGAATTTAGAATAAAGTTTATAATAAATATTGTTAATAAAAAAGCTTTTTAATGGATTAATAATGAATATTGAGACCTTTTGAAAGATAAGTTTGAGGGACTAAAAGTAAAATAGTCAAGTTTTAGTGGGAAACATATAGAAAAACCATTTGGATAATATTTTTAAGTTATGAAAATACATACAATTAAATTTTGATTGTTAATTTAACATTGAATAACAGTAATAATATACATGGTGTTCCGTTTAAATTGAAAGACTTTGAATTTGTGTAAAATCCAAATTTTTTGAGCAAGGAGTAACAGTTTAGATAGACTTTGCCTGATACACTAGAATCATTTTCAAGGAATTTTTTTTAACAATGTCAACTGAGTAAAAGTGTCGCGCGACCCATAACAACTGAAATAATCAACTTCAAAAAGTTGCCAAAGGCGACCATGAAGCGGATTGCGGAGGGGTTTTGGGCAAATGACGAGAAATAAAACGGATTTGTAAGAGACGATAGGCCATATCCATTTTTTCAGTGATGAAAAACTTTTTACTGTCAACGCGAAGACCAACCAACAGAACGATCGATAATTGACCAAGGATTCAAAAGACTAATCATCCGGCGTCTGTTAAGGTTCTCTTCTTAATTTTCGGCGAAGGTAATATGATGGAGCAGACGGTTAATTCAAAGATTTACCTTGACGTCTTGCGCAACGTTGTAAAGTTTTAGATGTCTACGATCACCAATGGCCACCCATATATCTTCCAGTCAGATGGCACACCGGCACACAATAGCCAAATTGTGCAGAACTGGTACAAAAAAGAAATGCATGCTTTCTGGTCCAAGGAAATGTGACCACCCAGCAGCCATGATTTGAATCCGTTGGACTATTACTGATTGAAATTCATCGATTGAAATTCCAATAAACGTACACACAAGACTGTCGATTTTTTCGTAGGCGTCATCATCTACATTTGCTCTAATATGGGTCGAGATCGCAATATCATCCGTACACTAGTTGAGACTGTGTTTACAGCTGAGGGATCTTGGATCGAAAAGAGAGTACTGTTTATCATATGTTTAACTGTTTATTAACTGTTTGTGAAGTATGTAAAATAAAAGTATCGATTTGTGCAAAGTATGAAAAGAAACAATTTTTTTTAATTTAGTCCCATTTTAAACGGAATACCCTGTAAATGTTGGCAAATCAAAAACCAAATATATGGAGTCTGATAAAGAATTAAAAAATACTTGAATTAATATTGGAGATCAGAATAAAAAATTATCCTTTGAATATATATAATTTAAATAAAAAATATTTTATATTTTAACAATCAATAATCTTCAATTTTAAATATTATTGGTGATATAATCGACCATCCCATTTTTATCTATTTATTAGTACTCCTTCAATGATTTAAAATATGTTCATGCTTCTGCAAATTGAGCATTTAAAATTATTTTTTATTGATTGTGTTTTAATGAACTAGCAGTTTTTTGAATTTCAAATTTATATAATAATAATAAGAAGAAGAACAACAACAACAACAATAAAAATATTATAATTCGTAAAACCCTAATATATGTAAATAAATGAATATATATATATATATATATATATATATATATCATATTTTTATATTTTTATTAAAGATTTTAAACGATCTTACACTTGTCCAAACTTTTAGTGAAATAAATAAAAAATTACCTATAATATCAATTAACATCTTTATAAAATATAATCTCTTTTTTAATTTTACAATTTTCATCTCTCCTGCATATTAACATGAAATTTTTGTTTGAAATTTATTATACTTGCTGATGATGATGTGAGAAACAAGGCAAATATATTTATAAATTAAAAAAAGTCTCTTACAAAAAATTGTAAACTATTAAAAATGTAAAATAGAAAACTTTTCGGTTTGATAACATATACCAAAGAACGGTCTCAGAGTTCACATTACAATTGTATATTACAGAGTCATTAAACTTTTCCCATGAAGTTTGATTTTTTTTAACATAATCGTTCATGAAAATATATCTAATTTTTGATACATGCCCATTTAAACTTTGATCAAAATATATCTAAAGTGGTGATAAACTTTATTTCTCATGAATTTTATACCAAAGGTTGTTCAGTTCATAACACAATAAACAATCAATCTACCAGTACTGCTTTGAACAATTAAAATGTACCGAGCCCTATAAAATAATTATTCATAAGGGATTTGACAAATATTATGCCAAAATAATTTTCATAAATTAAAAATTTAAATAATAATTAAAAATAAAACTAATCATACCAAAAAATTTTTTGGTGAACAAGCTTTTATAATTTGTCATGTTTGCGGTACTGTATCTATTTCACCCACTTCCCACATTTTTTTGACTGAATTATCAAACCCTACTAGGCGAAAACCCGCCTTCTATTTGGATTTAGATGTAGCAAATTTCAAAGCCTACTACTGAGGAAAATATGAGAACGACACATTAATTACTTTTTGCGGCCAAACTAAAGGCGGTAGATGAGCAGTGACAGTGAAAAAGTGTATTGTCACCTAGAATACATCCATCCTGAAAGTTTCATGTCGCTAGGTGAACGGGAAGTGGGTGAATTTTCGATCGCAAGATTTGATGCATCTAGGCAGACAGACAAATGAAACGTAATAAAAGCTTGTAATTAACAAAAACTATTAGACCTAAAAGAATGAAAGAGATTAGAATATATTATTATTCATAAAAATTATCAACTAATATTGTAATAATATTATTGTAATGAATAATATTGTTATCCTTTATCAGTCAACCATCCTCGAATACATTTTTACAAAATCAAAAATAAATAATTAAAATAAAAATAATAATAAAATAAGTTAATAAAATAAATTATAATTTTATCAAAAATTCCGATTCCTCTATAGATAGAAAAACTAATAAAAAGTTAATAAATTAAGGTCTTGTTTTAATATTATAAATTATTGTTAAACTGATCAGTTAATTAATTAGTTAATTAATTAATTATTCTTTAAATCTCCTGAGTCTCTTGTAACAATACTAAACTTACGATCGCATAGAAAAACGCCCCGGCAGAGAACGCGTGATGGATTAAAAATATTATTAGACTTTTACCCCTCCAGTACATTGGCATTGATATCATATCTGAAAAATATTAATAAATAAAATAATATTTTTGATAAATATATATTTATTTATATATAAATTATTTTACAATAAATTAATACTAAAACCCTTAAACATATAATAAAAATCTGAAATTGTATAATAAAAATTAAATCAGAACAACTTTTTTATAACGAGATTCACTATAAATAAATAAAAATTAAAATACTCATGAAAATACATAAAAAAAATATTATGAAAATAAAGATTTACAATAAAATTAAATGACAATAAAAATATATTATCGAATAATCTTATCAGGGGTTTATGGAAACATTGCTTAAAACAGTCTTTGTAATAATCTAGAAGGTCAAAACCTTTTCTGGGTCCACAACGACTTTTCGAATTCAGGAATGGTATAGGCTGCTCAGTTAACCGGGACAACATCATATTTTAAAAATACATTTTTTTAATTAAAACAAATCAAATATTGATATTTTTAATTTAAGACATCTTTAACCCTTTATCTACTGCTTTATGAACTACTGAACGCAATGTCCATTCGAAAATATCTTTCTTCTTCGCAAAATCCATCAGGCCTGAACAACTACTGCATATATCATGAAAAAGTAGAGTTAAAAGACTTTTTCTAAAACGTACCACCATAATATAAGTAATGGTTGCTGTGCTATAAAGTTATAAAGTGATTGGTACTTATAAGCACCGTCAGTAGATAAAGGGTTAAAAGGTTTTTCAAGAAAATTCAAAGGGTAAATTAATATTCTTATTTATTAATTACTTTTTTTATTCCAATAAAAATAGTTTAAAGTAGCATAAAAATTGCAAAAAAGATATTACTATTAATCAAAAAATTAAATAGTATATATTTTAATTTTTAAAAATTTATAATTAAAAACACTTTTAACAGCCAAATAGACTCTGGGTTAAAAACTCCTGCTCTAGATCTTTGTCATTTTATTTTCGAATTTATTTAACAATTGTTTTACAAATCGAAATTCTACGAAGTCTCCCTTTAAAAGTAGAACAGTGAAATTCCGTCTATAAACTGATTGCCGTTCAGTACCTCCGCAATAATGGGGTCTTTCAATCCATAAGCGAAGTTCTGAAAATTATTCGTAGTGTTTACTTCCGAGTAGGCGGGGTCTATAATCATCGAGTGCGGATGATTACAGATGAATGCAGGCGCTACTTTCTCAAACCTTTTAATATAATTTCGAATATGAATATAAGTTTAAAATTGGAAGACTTAATAATGAAGCTGTTTGTTCATGGATAATGAACGATTCCTGAGATCCAATCAAGTTGGTCACATAAATCGAATATTATTTATCAGTGTCATGGACTTTGATTCATCATCGATTTGAACTGTTACAACTATTTATATATTTTTATAAGTATATGTTAAAAATATTCATTTAACAGAACATATCATAAGTAGTTAACCTTTGAATGAGATATGACACAATATTTGGACACATTTGTAGATTGAGGGGTGTACCCTCGTATCTCAATAATTCTAGATTCAACATAAGGAATTTTCATAAGTAATTTGTCAGAAAACGAGTAAAAACGATATTTATGTCTATTTGTCAAAATACTTTGTAAAAGACAACGCCTATTAAATTCTATTTTTGATGAAAGTTATAATGATTTTATAATTTATTTTACAAAACTCCATAAGACAAAACGTAAAGGATCATGACAGATTTAAGCAATAACTCAAGCAAAATAATTTTTAAAAAAAAATTAAATTTTGAAAGATAAAATTAAAGTCATTCAAGATCAAAAGAAGACCAGTGCTTCTCTTATTAAAGACTTTTGTAATCAGAATCCTCGTCATTACCCACATCAATATCATTTCTTAAACATTTTATTAACATCACAAGCAGAATTGTCATGACAACAATTATTCAAACCGCCTTCACTATTAAACATTTTCCTTGATTAATATATTTCTAAATTCATACTAATTTTACAATAAATGAAAAATATTTATTGAAAATTATTAATTATAAAGATTTTAATTGGTTAAAATTAAATCTTAACATTTTTAAAAAGTACCAAAAAATAATAAATTTAAATTTTCAATTACATTAAAAATTAAATATTACATTCGAAAATTATTTTAAATCTTTTTACTTTGAAATTAAATTAAATTATTTTCAATTAGTAGGAATCAAAGAAAATACCAATCATCCATCTGGGTAGGAGAGACACAATCCGAATCAACATACAGCATGCACAATATAAAACAACAAACAATTCAAAACATTCCTCACACTCGTAGTTTAAAAAAAATATTATATTATTCTAACACTTATCAATCATCAATTTTATTAGTAAACTAATACAAAATAGAAAGCTTTAAAATTTTTTGCATTTGCAAAATCTTCAAAGTTACGTAGATGATATCGTTTATTCTTAAAAGTCGAAAATCCAACTACATATGCGATTTTCAATTCTTCAGTAACATTTAAATAAAAACGATAGCAAATATGCTCTACAGACAGACCAGATCATTCAAAAGATTTGGTAACCATATTTAAAATGCATATAAATTCTATCTAAATATTGGTAGTAAGAGTCACTGATCGATACAAAAATTAATATCACAAAAACAGCCTCATATATTTTTTAATAACTTATATATTTCATTTAAATATTAGTTATATATCAACACTTTTGTGCAATATTAATTATTGAAATTTTTAAAAAAACTTTAAAAAATATCTACGCAATAAATTTGTAAAGCTAGGTTAAGACGATAGCTAACAAATATAAGAAGTTCATAACATTTACGGATATCACAAAAATGGGAGTGAGAGACATCTATAACTGAAATCGGCAATTGCTTAGTTACACACCCTAATATTTCGTTAAACATTTTTAAAGTCTTTCTTAAGTAACTTTACAATATTTTAAATTGCCTACAAAATGTGTTCGTTCCTTATTTTTTTTCAAAGGTTAAACATAAATTAATCATGAAATATGAGAGGAAATCAAAGGTTCTAAACAAATAACTTTTACCACAAAGAAAGTATCCCACAGTGATTGATAAAGCCGAAGATCCGATTTTCGATGCAAAACTGTGTTTATTAATAACAAATCGTTTAATACACTTGAACAATAGTTACCTTACTCTATTGCTCCATATCTCCGGCTCCGCGATCAAAGCGTAAACGCTCATCGTTGAAACGACTAAAGCGTGCAAGCTCGAAACGATTCTAAACATCAAACTAACATATTTCTTCATCATCGCTCAAACAAACCGAGAATCCCATTCCATTTGTTTGTTTTTCTTCAGTTTTTGATAACTTCGACAAAACCTTCCAAACAATTTCGGACTCATCCAATGATGGACGAACAAGCAACTGATGAAACTCGTTAAAATCCAATAATAGAAATAATTTCTGTCGGGAATAAAAATGTTTTTCCAATCCATTTTCGAATGAATCGTATTATGATGAAAAACAAAACGATTCTGATTTCAGTAATAATACTAATAATGATAACAATAGTTGGCTCTATGAGAATGTACTTAAAATACGACATATATATACACAAATAGGCACGTGAATTCGAAAATTACCAATGTAATTCGGTATAAATAGCGGTCGTTGATGATAATTATTAATGGTATTATTATTCTAATAATTATTATTTCAATGCATAATATTTATCAATATTTTATCGATATAAAATAATATAATTAAGACTTGTTATTTTTATTTATATTATATATTGATATATATATATATATATATAT
>MQRK01082430.1:0-13899 GCA_001938485.1 Girardia tigrina
TATATATATATATTTATTTTTTTTCAAATCATTCTGAAACAGAGACTAAATGACTTCGATGAGTTAATTGTAAAGACAAAAATATAGAGTCTATCGGATACTGTCTCAACGTTTCCTTAGAGATGAACCGGTGGTAGCAGAGACATAGCGGATTTGAAGCTCGAGAATTTCGTACTGCGCCCTTTTAAAATTATATTTCAAACAAATCCTCATTTGGCTCAAGTGTAAATTTTTTATTTTTAATATCAGATCAAATCAAAAGAACTCAAAGTTCGATCACAAAGTTCATATTTTGAAATTCTAGTAAGGAATTCAAATCGTTTTTAAAATTTATTTTACAATCGCAAGAAAATATTTTAAATACTCATCGAGTCGAAACATCAAAATCAATTGCATTTATTCAATAAAAATTCGCAAACGAACTAAATCGTAAAAAGAGATTATGAAATCACTAGAAATTTTAGAAATTCTAACCAATCAGAGCGAGTCATTCATTCTCTCTCGTTCTCTCCAATCGAAGCGCACAAATCCTCACCGAGCACGATGACTCGGCACTTGGAAATTCAACTCTCGAAGACTTTTTAACAAAATAACTAGTGTTCATTTAAATGAACAATATTCAAATTTTACAAAATTTAAATTATTTGAATATTTAATTTTTTTAATTATATTTTTTAATTAATGATAATTGACTATAAAATAGATCGATATTATCATTTAAAACGGTTCTATCTTTTGGAAAAGTAGAAGAAGGCTAAATTATAAATAAAGATAACAATATATATAATAATAATTAAATTTAAATTCCGAAGCAGTGTCTCTATGATTATGTTTCCTAATAAGATTTATTGTTACCATGAAATAACTGTAGCCTTGAAAAAGGACTTTAGAGGTCAAGCAAGAATTGAGAGTTGAGCAAGAATTGTACAAATTACATTTTTTATAAGTTTTAATAATTTGATGAAGCAAGATTTGTTATTTATGTATTAGCTGTGGAAAAGGTGGACAGATAATGAATTTATTTATGACTTGACCAATTCAATCTTACGATGTTTGAAGTCGTCCATTTAAAAAATAGGTAAGCAAATGTATTTTTTGTAAATCTTGACCAACTTAAAGGGCATTTTTTATCTAAAGGTCAAACAAAATAAGTTTTTTTTACACTTTTTGTAACTTATTTTGTTATTTATTTCGTTATGAAAAGAATTTTCAATTAAAGGAATATTTTTAAATCAGATATAAAATTTATATACATATATATATATATATATATATATATATATATATATTTTCAAAATCACATTACTATCATTTATTTTTATTTCTTCAGTATCAAGATACTCGCCACATTTCGTATACGTGTCTCCTGATCAATTTATCCGGACTGGATCTTCTGTCAGTCTGAAGTGTACCGGCGAAGGAAGTCCCACTCCGACCGTATATTGGGTTTGTGGAAATACAAAACTAACAGGACACAATACTGGTTCCGACATAATTCAACCGGAATACGGATCCATCGAAATGACTTTATCAGACATTTCCGAATCCTTGAATTGTACATGTGTCGCAAAGACGAACAAGGAAATGGCAAATCACACAGTCCATATAACCGTTAAAAGTAAATTTTTGAAATTCTAAACTCATGTTTTAAAAACCCAAGAACTTTTATTTAGTATTAAAATTTAATAATGAGGAAATCGTCAAAAAATACATTAAAAACTAAAATATAATTATTAAATGAGACATGATCTTCTTCTAATTCTTCTACTCGTCAACACGGAACCAGGTTGATTCGGCATCCTTCTGCCTCTGCTCACACAAATATTTTAGTAGTTTAAAAGACCTCAAATTTAAAATTTTATTTTTTACTCAATTTGCAGCAATTATTTTATAAACGAGATACCAATAAACCAATAATAGAGTGTTTTAAGAAGTCGCAGATTGGCATCTGTTCTAAATAAATACTTCCGCTAACAGTCCCCTGCTCAAGAATATCATAGTAAAAAGTTGTCATTGCGACTTATAACTATTAATGGCACTGAGATATCTTGCTGAAGTTGAGGTGTTGGAAATAGAATCTGTTCACATTTTCGTTTACTTTCACTTATTTTCTAAGAATCAGTAAACTCCTTATGATGTGTCTTGAGTTCTCAATTTTGGTTTCATATTGTTCAAACACTAAACACTTTTTCAGCTACTGATTTTGTTTTGATGTTCTCTTATGGTTTTAGGTTATCTCTTAAACTTTTTATGGGTGACCTGATGATGTGGATCCATCCCAATTATATTTATCTTGCATGTAACGGTAGTCAGCGTATATGATTACGTTCACGTCTTTTTACTTTACTGTGATAAAATTGTTTCCATTAACTGAATAAAAAAATTAAAAATATTGTATTTATGTCTTTGTTCATTCGTTGTTCAACTGCAATGATTTATAGAGCTAAATCATACGGTTGGTACTATTATGACTGGAAATTTGACGCTATTTAATCAACAAAAATCTTACATTGATTTTTAATCGGTTTAGCGGTAACATATAATTATTCAAAGTACTACAGAAACAATTTTCAGTAGTACGTTTTCAGCACATTTATCGACCCGGTGTTGCTACTGATGTGTACCACTGCGGTGGTCAACCCACGACCCGCGGGCGACCTTGAGGCCCGCTGTAAACATTTTTACGGCCCGCAAGATTCATCACGATTTTACAAAATACATTAAAAAATGTATGGTTGACTTACAATGCAATAATGATTTAAAACACATTTTTGAAACATCAGAATCAAAAATAGATTTTTACAATACTTCACAACAAATATTTAAAAAGTTGTTATCGCTTCTGGTTCAACTTACAATGCGAATCGTTCAAAAATGAAAATGATTAAACACAAAACACTATCAAACGTAACGGACGTTAACCTACAAGACCGATTACGATGTACAAATACCGAAATATAAATCGATTTGCAAGAGGTAGTTGGAAGAATAGAGAAACAAACATCACACTAGTAAAATAATTATGTTTTAATGAATTAGTTTTTTATTTTATTTATATTTATATATCTATTTACAATATACGTTTAGAATCATTATTATTATATTATATATGTTAATATAATAATAACTAGTTATTCTTTATTTTTTCACTCCAAAAAATATCCATAGTGGGTTAAAATCTAATATGAAGACGTAATTTAAAATGTTGTCCGCGGAGTTATGATTATTTCAGACAGTGGCCCGTAACATCATTAGCGTATGTCACCCCTGCACTGTGTTCAATAGAGAATGTTCATTGGAAACGCACATTAAGGTTTTATAATACAGTAAAATATTTCTAACTAAAAAGATATAATGAAGAATAAGGACAAAAATGTAGAATAATTTACGAAATTTATGATTTTGATAAATATTTTTACCGAATTGATTGCTTAATAATAATTTGAATAATTAGCTCTTAACAAATAAGTAAATGATTTTTGTGGTACTGGGTTGCCCATAAATATTAATAAATACCTAAAAAGGACAATCAAACGTTTTTCTATTTAAAACTATTTAATTATCAATAAATTACTAAATTAAATGTTTAAAAGATGTTGATAAAGATGTAAAGACCTACAAAAAGGGTTTTTTTATTCTTCAATAACCTTTCGAAAAATTTCTTCCCTTTTGTTCGCTATCTTCGAGTTATTCAAGGTTGATTTATCTTTCACTAAAGAAAGACTGAGAACGTTGGGCTCCAAGAATAAAGGGGACAATCTCATTATTTGCAAACATTTCAAAAATAATTTTAAGCAGGCAATTATCTAAAATCAGGTGGACCTTTTATGTTTTTATACATCGGAGGAGGACGTTGAAAACTTCAGTATCTGAACTTAATTTAGATTTCAACTAAACTTATAAAATATTTTATTTTTTAGTGTACTTGTCATAATACTTGCTTTTAAATATACATACCTAAATCATATCTTATATTATATTATCTCTTAGATTTTATAAATAATATTAGTTTTAGGATGCTGTCTCTCTTAGATTTTAGGTCAGCTTAATATTTATGTACGCTCAATATACACTGAGAAGATTTTCCCGGCAAATTTCCGTATGACTCTTTCGTCGTCGGACCGACTCAGTCAATGCCAACTTAAATTTTTATTCCAAGCCAAGTGACATTCAGTTTATTCAACTGTATATCTAAGAGAATAAACTTTTCTGGTTCAATTCCCATTTAAATACCCAATTTTAAGTTATAAGCTCATAATATCAATCTTAGTTATTTTGAAACTGAAACTTCATATTTCCGTAATTTATTTTTCAAAAATCAAAACATTCTTCATCACAAAAGCAAAAAAAATGCTAATTATTTAAATTAAATTAAATTATTTTATTTCTTTTTCCAAAAAAAATATTTTAATTAAATTTCTAATTTATTTAAAAAAAGAAATGAATATAAATAATTTCTTTTAGATTTATTTTTATGAGAAAATTTTTTTTATAAATAAATTCTGTTAATTTTACACAAATTAAAAAAAAACTCTTTTTTCTTGAAATAAAATTTTTTTCTTAAAAAAATGGTAAAAAATTATAAATATTTTTTTGGGAAAATATTTTGATATTTTTTAAGTTTATTTTTTTTAATAATTCTGATTAAATCAATTTTTAAAAGTAAAATCTTCAACGTCTCAAATATAAATTTCAGTGTTTATTTCCTAAAACCTAGGGGAAATTTCCTATGATTTTTTTTCCTTTTGTCTAAGATTTAAAATATAATCTGAAGAATTAATTGAATAACGTTTTGATTTATTTATTATATTTATATGTGATTGTGGGCTAATTATGAAAGAAAATAGAATATCACAATTACAAAATTATACGGACAAAATTGCTAGATATAATTTTAAGACAGATCGTTTTTTTGGAATAACTTGTAGAAAGCATATTCAAAAGGAAAAATATTCAATGATTTGGATGCTTCAATTTTATTAGTTTCAAGGGTTCAAAGTTGTAAAACTTTTATGGACAGAATGACATTCTTTCCTCTTTGAAAAGTAAAGAAATTAACACTAGTTAATAAAAGATATTTTAGGAAATCACACTTTACGAAAAATAGGATTTTTGATTTAGTATTTAGTACTGAAGCTTAGAAGAACTACACTATTTTATTTTATAATAGCGATGATTCTATAAATATCATTAAAAAAGGTATGTATAGTAAATATAACTCGTGGAGGAAACGACCATGAATTTAGAAAATCTGATAATTTAATTTTTTCTCAATGGGCCAAAGTATCCGGTCGGAATTTATATGAATCCCTATGTCTAATAAGCCGTACCATGATTTTTACCGAGGTTCTTTCAAGTGTAGCCTAACCCAGCACCACTAGAAAGGGTGATCGTTTTAGCCTTTCTATATCCCATATATTCCCTATCTTCATCATCCTACACTTGTATGCCGACGACACCTTTAAGACCATTCCATCATTATTTGAGCAATTAAATACCTTTCATGGAATGGAAGCCAACTATACTGTCCCTCTGGTGTATGCGTTGCTGTGAGACAAGAAGTAAAAAACGTTTGACCGTCTGTTGAGAAAGGTAAAGGAGTTAGAGAATGTTGCTGATCCTCGGACTATGATGACTGACTTTGAAAAGTTAATGATAAATGCGGTAAACAATTCATTGTGGTTGTTTGTGCAATTTTTGCCAGTATATTTGGCGGAAAATACAAGCAAGCAGTTTGAAAGAAATATATGATAATGATACTGACTTTGCTTTAAAGCTTTGAATGCTACCCGCTCTGGCTTTTGTTCCAACTGCAGAAATTGCAGTCGCATTGATGCTCTTTGTGAGAGTAATATTTTACCTCAGGAAGCGCAGTCTGTCATCGATTGCTTCGAAGAAAATGTATTGGGCGTCGATGGCATCGTCAGGGTCGCCGTTCTCCAATGTTTGTACATGCAAAATGGAATTGCTTTGATGGTGTTCTTCAAGGCTTCCTAAAACCAACAAAAACATCGAAGGATGACACAGATTATTTCAGCAACTGATATCCGCAAGCCATCCCAATATCTGAAAATTTATTTCTGGTTTCAAAAAAGAACAGAGTCTGAACAAGGTACACATAGAGCAATATACTTGCCGCCAGAAACCAGAAAAAATATCTGGAGAGTACAGAAAGGTTGAGAAAAGTTGATGTCGGCTGGGATCAAAATGTTAGCATTTCTGAATACTTGCGTGGAGTTACACATAATATTGGATACTAATTATTCATCAAAAAGAATTTGTAGTGTTGTTTTTAATAAATTTTAATAAGTTTGATTGACGGTGATTTGATTGTCGGTGACTAAACCTAGACCCCCAGTGGTACATATTCCTTTTTTAAAATAAAGCAAACATCAATATATAAGATGTAAATTAAGTTATTAATGTTTTTAATTGTTATATATGTTTTTATTTATTTTAATTGTTTTTAATTGTTTTTATGATATAAACCAAAAATATAAAAACACAAAAATATAAAAAAAATATAAAACACTTGTGTCCAAATAAAATGGAAACCTCCGATTGAAGCAAACGGAGAAATTACAGTCAGTATTTTGTTATAATTTTATAAATATAATATTATTATTTAATTATAAAATATATATATTTTTTAAAGATTTACCAGTCGCTCCAAAAATTGTAAGGATATCCTCCATTTCATATCGTTCCTGTCTTTTAACATGGAAATATCAATCATCTTTGAATATTCCCATTTCCAGTTTCAGCGTGTTTTATATTCCGACAAATCTTTTGAGAATCGATCAGGTAATGTTACTTATTATTTTAATTAATAAAAAATTTAAATTTCTATGAAGCCTTTTTCAAAAATTATTGATATTTCGTCCAAAGAAATACAAGGAGCTGATTTCGAAATAAACACAAAAATAACAGATTTAAAACCTTTCACTAATTATTCTCTTTGGTTAGTCACAAATGGCGGAGAAGGAGTCTCCGATCCTTCCAGGATTCATTCATTTAAAACCTTAGAGTCAGGTAAGCTACCATTTGTTTGTTAGTGTATTTAAATGTAATACAAATGTTACATTGATATTTTCCAAACATTTATAATTTTTAAAATGACATGAAATGAGGTTTAGATGAAAGATCTTTAAATATTTTTAAAAGCAGAAGAAACCCACAGCAATTTGAAATAAAGTGGGCTATTTTTACCGGACGGACTGAGAATCTGTTCTTATTTCAACTTGTGGACAATTTAGATATCTCTGTACAACTTTTTTTGCTTTGAATTTCGTTATTTGAGTTTAAATTTGAAAAATAATTTATTAGATAACGTTTATGTTTTAAATTTGCAACTCTTAATCATCAAAATGTTTTTTACCAAATTTTTGTTCTTCTACGATTGAATGGGTTTGTCTGCATCTCTACATGTTTTATTCCTTTTTTTCATTACTTTGTGGCTTCAAATTAACTTTATTTTTGAATGAAATAGTAAATAAAAAATAATTATCAACAGAACCGACATCAAGCCCGCTTCTAATTTCCATATCTTTGGTTGGCGAAACAAGTGTCCGAATAAAATGGAAACCTCCGATTGAAGCAAACGGAGAAATTACAGTCAGTATTTTGTTATATTTTTATAAATATAATATTATTATTTAATTATAAAATATATGTTTTATGAGGTTAGTTTTGTATGTAAATTATATTGTTATTAAAAAATGGTTTATCTACTATATGTATATGTGACTGTGATGTCGAATTTGTAAAATTCTAAAATTTACGAACTAGTACTAGAAAATATACAAATCTGTATATGCAAACTACAAATCTGAAACTATAGTTCCGAAAACTCAGACTAATCGAAGTTTCAATATAAGCAACATCACAATTTGCGTGAAAACATTTATTAACAACACAAATAGACTCATTTTCAGAAACACTTTCTAATGATTAAAACTTTTTTGTATCTATATACAAATCTGTGATTACTGAATGAGACATAAATAATAATAACTTTTAATTGCTCAAAATTTTATTGGATAAAACTACATTAAGTAAATTTATAAATAGTAAAATTTAAATTAAAAAATTTATATATCTCCTAGCTGTTATTAATAAAAAGCAAAAATTTCCTTCACTGTCTAAGAAATACAAAAATTACATAGAAAAGAATGTAGATTTTAAAAGATTTGATTTTTTCCAAACTATAATCTTTGAGTAATTAAATTCGAGAAAAATTGTCGAAAATAATTTGATATTGATTTGAAACTATTTTGTAAAAAATATTCAACAATATGAAATAATTTGCAGAATAATATTTGAACAAAATCGAAATTTTACTATTTAATAAATTATTGATTATTGGTGACAATGAACTTATTTTCTTCAATAATGCACATCCACCACCCAACGAACATGTATAAGACAATACTTTATAAAAATTACAAACACGCCATAGACAATGAACAAATAAATATGCACATTCACCATCAAACGAACATGTACAGGTCAACACGCTTACGTTGATAAATGCATTACAATATCCATTGGATGTGGTATCGTTTTAAGACTTCTTTCTTTTTGGGTGCCTTTCGTTACTTTCTCTCGTATTTCATCTTCAACCGTACCGGCAGAGGAGATTGTGTATCTAAATAGTTATGCATCGTGACCCACTCAATAAGAGCCTCAAGCTGGCGCCCAGCAGTGAGAACTCTGGTATCTCCATTGAGATTCAGAACTTTAGTCTTTCCAGTATTGATTTTTAGACCGAAATCTTTGAATGTTCTTTTGAGAATGTTCAAGTTATAAATCAAATTATTCCAGTCGTGGTCGATAAGGCAAAGGTCGTCAGCGTAAACTAGTCTATTAGTCTCCAGTATTTCCCCTTCTTCTGTTTTCATATTAACTAATCCAGAGAGTCCATTAGATACCGCTTGTTTTAGTACTGTATCAAAGACGATATTGAAGAGGAGTGGTCCTAAGACACAACCTTGGCGCACTCCCTTCTCCATTGGAAAATCGTTATTTACAATGAAACCATATAATCCCTCATATAAAAGTTTGATGATTTCCAGCATTCTCCCTCTTATCTCTAGTCGCTTTAAACAATCCCAGAGCAACTCCCGAGGGACACTGTCGAATTTTTTCTCTAAGTTAATGAATATGACAAAGGTGTGCACATTCTTGTACCTATCTTTTTCCTGAATTTTCCCTAAGATATAGATAGCTTGTTGGATTCCTCTACTTGGCCGGTATCAGAATTGCTAATTGTCGATGATTGCATCAGATCGGTAAGATGCAGTTCGCTAGAACTTACGTGAGAATCTTTTCACCAACATCCAAGAGAAAGATACCTCGGTAGTTGTTTAGGTCTTTCGGGAGCCTTTGCCCTTGAAGAGTATTACGACTTTCGCCCCCCTCCAAGAAGCAGGGAATTGATCGATTACTTCCCAAATGTTTCCGAAGCACTCCTTTAGTAGAGAAAGTATACTTAATCGTCCCCATATGTAGATCTCCGGGATCAGTCCATCTGATCATGTGGCGGTTCCACTCTTTAACTGCTGTATAGCCTTCTCTATTTCATCTATTATTAGTGAGGTATTCGAATTGTCCCTTATTGTCTATGGAAATGTTTTCCCCTTCTTCTTTCTTTCTTCAACCTTTATACACTTAGACGGTCACTTCTGTGAATACCGGAAAATTGCCAGTTTATTTGAAACTTTTTTAAAAACTTGACTTGACGAGGCTGGCATATTACAAGCCGAACCACGGGAATTGAGTCACTTCTAAATGCCGGCGCGGCGTTTAATCGGGATTCTTTGTCGACAGGACCCTCCACAGTAAAGTTGTCTGGAGCACAACTAACCCCAGTGTCCGGCCGAACAAAAATTGTATTATTTATTAAATTGGCATATAAAATAATAAATAATTAGCCGTAATTGTTAATACAAAAATTTGAATAATATAAATTTATAACTAACTTTACATTTCTTTTTAGTAGAAACAAGAAATGAATCTTTCCAAATTGAACACAATTATTTAATTCTGTACATAAAAATATTAAGTTAGAAGTTCCATTTTCTGATGGAAAGAAGCTCATTAAGAAAAGTATTACAAAATATCGAAACCGTGTAAAATAAAAAAGTATCTAAATATTTTTTACATAAAATATGTTTAAAAAAACTAAATAAAAATATTAATTCACTTTTCATAACTTTTTTTTCTATTTTTTTGTTACAATATATAATATTAAAATACAAAATTGTTCTTTTTAAATTTAATAATTCATGTATTTTTTTTTCCTTCTGAATAAACAATTTTTTTACATTATTCAAATTAAATTATTTGAAAAAAGGAAAATAAAATATTAATACTAATTACTAAAAATGTATCAAAAAATGTAATAACAATTAAAAGTTTTAATTAAAATTTTATGAATAAATTTTACCAAAAAATGTAATTATTATGTATTTATTAAAATGACTTTTAGAATTGAAAAATGAATTTAAAAAACGATAAACTATTAAATAAATAAAAGTAAATAAATAATTATTTCTTATAAGCTAATTGGAAATTCATGTTTGAAAATTATTTTTAGAATCACCAAAAACTTTAAAATTTATTTGTTTAAATTATCTAAATTTACAGATAATTTATTTTTATAAAATTATCAAAATTATTATTTCAAAATTAAATATTCGAAAAATTATTTTTTTTATTATTTATATTTATCTTATTCAATTGACAAAAATCAAATTAATATCTGTTTGATTTTGTAAATATAATAATAAATTTATCATATTAAAAAATAAATTTTAAAAACAAGATTCTATTATGTTAATTAAAGATAATTAATTCATAAATAAATCTAAAAAGAATTAAATTATTTTAAGTTTCAAAAAATATATTAATTGAATTTTGAAAAAAGTAGAATATTTTTTTAAAGAAATTTTAAATATTCATTTTAAAATATGGATAAAAAACATTTTATATCTATTTAATCAAATATTTTTTTTATAAAAAAACCTGATTAGGTTTAAAACAATTTTTCTTTATTTTTCCAAAAAAATTAAATAATAAATTTTTTACAGTCGTAATTGTTTCAATTATTAATCTCTTTTTTTCTATTAAAAAAATTCTGAAAGAGTAATAAAAGCTTTTGTTTCTTAAATTTTAGAAAAAAAATATTTAATTAATATTTTAAACCATTTAATAATTTTTTATAGTGTTAAATGAAAATTACATGGAAAAATAGTCAAGATTATTCTTAATTTGAATATGAAGGAAAATGATTTTTTGAAAAATAAATTACTGAAAATTTTATTTTTTAAATATAAAATTAAAAAAAATAAAATAAATTTTTATTATTTTCATATTTATTGTACAATTAAATTGCTATATTCTTTCAAATAAAATAAATACTTTATTTAAATTTTTAAAAAATGTTTTTCTATTCGATAATAAACCAATAAAAAATCGAGACATTATTGATTAAAACAATTTTATCCATTAAATAAATCTATAATATAAAGAAAAATAAAAATTATTTTCCCCGAAAAAATATAATTCAAAAGAAAATACTTTTTCTTCAGCACGGCCGTAATTATAAATCGATTTCCCAAAGAAGAATAAAATATTTTTGACTATTAATTTTTTATTAGGTAAAGGAAAATTATTTTGGAATTCCTTTTCTACTTTTTTTTATAATTATTGTAATTTAATTAGATAATTTATATTTTATTGTACTGCACACGCAACAAAAGATTATTGATAATTATCCTAAAATATAAAAATATGTAATTCTTCTTTATAATAATATTTTATCTTATTATAATTGTAGCCTATTCTAAACAGGAGGACAATCAATTATCGGTCGCTCCAGCATTTAGAAGGACCAAAATAAAAAGGTCCAAAAAATACTAAAATAATTATTATTGGGTTGTCAAATATGAAATTAATAGACATGCTTAACACAAAATTCAAATAGTTATAATTTGACAATAACTTAACATTTTATTTCTCTGCTTTTTTTGTTTGATTGTTAAATATATTGGCTAGTGAACACGTAAATTATTAAATAACATTAAACAAATAGATCCATAGGCATTACGAATAAAATTTATTACACATAAAATTAATTTAGCATAAAGTTTATTTAGCATCAATTTACATAAAATTTGATTCTGGTGCTTATGATGCCAACAGAGTACACATATTCTACTCTGATATTGGTTTAAGTTCTTTGTGCAGAAGTACCCAAATCTTTGTTGATGGGACATTTGATACAGTTCCCAGAATTTTTTTCCAGCTGTACACTATACACGGTGATGTTTTCGGTTATACCTTCCCTTGTGTTTATGTTCTTTTGTTTCTTGTGTATGAAAGAATAATTAATCACTTAAAGGAGGCTTCTATGAACTTGCCCGATCATATAATGAATTTAAAAATAATGGTATGACAAAGGTCTACTTGCTGAAGCACAACTTTGCTTATATTCCAGAGCAAAATGATTGCCAACCTAGTTGAATTTTATTGAAAATATTGATTTTATGTGTAATAAATTTTATATGCAATGTCTAGGTACCAACAAATAAATTAACTGATTAAAAAAACAATATCATATATGTGAGGGAAAATTCGGAATGTTGTAAGTTTGTTGTTTGTATACTGTTTAGACTGGTGACTCTCCTACTCAGATAGGATTGGTATGTTAGTAATTAATTATTTAAATCTAATGAGATTAATGTTTAAATTTTAATTAATTGAAAGTTTTATTATTATAAATTTTAATAATATTTTTAGTAAATGATTTTAATTTATTAGATTTAATATTATTTAAAAACTAATGTTTATTTTAAAAAATACTTAATGCATTTTAATCCAATAAAAGTTTGAGAAATTAAGTTAATATTATTCTTATCTCAATAATTAATTTAAAGATTCTAAGACAGTTTCAAGAACAATGTTTCCCGCAGAAATTGCTACTGATTCTGTTTGTGTTGTAAATAAATGTTCTGGTGGAAATTGTGATGCTGCTTATTGTATAAATGGTTCAGCTTTAATCTGGAGTAATTTTTGAACTTTTGATTACATTTTGTACAAATCGTCGTCCAGCAATTTTTCTCATGCTTCATCTATAAATATTCAGGTACATTTTTCATGGTCTCTGTTTTCTATATGCAAATCACAATTTTCTAACCTTTGCTATTATTTTTTGTAATTTATATCTGATGACGCGTATTTACCGTCGAATTCTAGCGGTAAACGATAACCTTCCGCTGTTCGCTGTTAGCGATAAAATAATGAATGAAGACAATAATTATAATGATAAGTGTTTTTTAAATAACGAAGTTAAATTTATAAAAAATTAAGGGTCAATAATCGTGTCTCTGTGAATAAGCCTAAATTGTCTGTTTAAGATATATTCTTTCTTTTTTACGATAAAAAGTACATTCAGAAAGAAAGAGTGGTAATTTGTTCCCGATTAGCACCAAAGTTGTCATTAATTTTTAGTCTATTGAAGATAAAATAGATAAATATGATGGGGGAAAGTATTTGATATACAAGAGATGTATAGATGAAATCTTAGTTGTTTTCAGAAATCAATCCTTATATTGAACCAATAGAACCATTTTTAATATTCTTGAATGTTCACTGTAGTGTCCTTAAATCCACATAAAAAAATAAAAAAAGGAGTCTAATGTAATGTTCATCTGACATTATTTTTTTGTCATAATTGTTTGTATTTTTTTTATTATTTTATATAATTATTAAAATTTTATATAATTAAATGTAAATTGCGATCGATAAACTAAAATCGATTCACAAATACTATTATTATTGCTGCCAAATGGAATTTTTCGGCTAGTAATTCGTGTTCAATTTTTTACAAGAATTTTC
>MQRK01082432.1:0-16493 GCA_001938485.1 Girardia tigrina
AAGGACTCATGTGAAAAGCTCATTCCTTTCAATTTTTGAATAAATAATTTTTATAAATAATATTTGAAATAAGTAAATATTTAAAATCAAAAGTTGTCTAAACATTTATAATTTAAAAATATCGTAATTAATTTTAAAAATTTATTTTCGAGAATAATCGAATTTTATTTGAAGAGTAAAAAAACTTAAAATGAAATTAATTGGGAAATAATGAATTTTTAAATAATTGATTAAAAAATAAAACGTTAAAATCTTTATTAATTAGAAATGTTTCACAAAAAAAAGAAATAACATTAAACTAATTCTAAAATAATAAAAAATCATTAAGGTTAATTTAGTAAAAATATGACAACAAAATTTTTATTAAAAAGAATTAAAAAATTTTCAAATAAATAGAATTAAAAATTTTCAATTTTAAAATCACTTATCAGTTATTTATATTTATAATTTCATATTTTTATATAAGAATCTGGTCATAAAGAAAACGATAGAAAAGTTCCTCTACAAAAATTTTTATTAAAAACAAAAATTGTTAACTAAAAATTGTTTGAATAATTGTTAATTGTGTTATTAATAAATTTTTGGTGTTAATGAATTCTAATATTGATCAAGAACCCAACAACGATATTTGCCAAATTCGACAAACGATATGGAGGTGCTCAGAGGCAATACGCTAGTTTAATGAGAGAAATAAATTAGTTCTTTCCAGTGAGGGCAAATAATTTAAAGGACCTAGAATGTTTCGTAGGATTGTTGGAAGTTATTATTTCCAGATCAGAGAATAGTAACAAGGAAGTGGAGATTGAAGGAGGATTACTGTACATTACTTTGTTGGCAAAATTACCAGAAGTTTTAGTCGAGCGCTGGAAGAGAACTCGGTTTTCAGAAGGAAAACCACAGAATTTATCAGTTTTAAACGATTGGCTGATAAATGAAGTAGAAATAAAGCGGACCGCTGCGGAAGCCGTTCATGGTATCGGCGTATTTAATCCCAAAGATCGAAAGAAAGATATGCGAGAAATATGTAGTGGAAAAGCTTTTAAAAAGAAAACGATAGAAAAGTTCCTCTACAAAATTTTTTATTAAAAACAACAATTTGTATTACAACAAAAATTGTTAACTAAAAATTGTTTGAATAATTGTGTTATTAATAAATTTTTGGTGTTAATATTATTTATATTATTATTATTATTTATATTAATTTAAATAATATATTAAATAATCATCTTAAAATCAATAAAAATTACGGGACATCCTTCCTTTTTTTATCACGTTTTGGGGGGGGAGCAACTATGGGTGTCGTGTATCCTGACTGGATCCCAAGTACGGTTGGTGCAACCGGGACAGGTTTTGTCGATTCACCAGTGTGTGTTTCATTTGAAATGGTATAGGGATGAATGCATGCTGCAACCAAAAGGTTTGCTGATGTTTATCATGAGAAAGTGGTTGCCGGTGGGTGACATGTTGCTCCACATGATAAAGATCATTAGTATTCAGTTGCTGAGTCCTGCCATTTCTGAGAATAACCGGGTCGATCTTCTATATGAGAGACCGCTTGACGACGAGATCTGTAAAAAATAATCGATTGGGAATCAAGTATGATCGCCCAGGTTGAATTTTTGGTCTAAGTTATCAAGGAGGGTCAAGAACCTCACTATGGGGAAATTAAATAAGAGTTTATCAGGGGTTGAGGACACTCCTATCGACATTTTGATTAATGAATCCCCAGATAATAATTGTAAAAGTATACAGAACAACCAGATTGGGTGTCATTTAATAAGTAGCGTAGCAACCAGACTCTCTGACGTCAAGCCGATCCAACATGTCATTGTCATGGAAAACCACTACCTTGGATGTCGAAGCGAGTGACACGACAGAGATTATTAAGGCCAAAATTCAGGATAAAGAGGGTATTCTGAGTGCCCACCAGTGTCTGATGTATGCAGGAGGATTGTTAAAAAACGGAGCAAGTCTTCTTAATCAAAACATACCAGATGAAGCGATAATCAATCTTGTATTACGAATTAGAGGTGGAATGGAAGCAGAAGAAATGAAAAAGAAATTCTCCGAAGGGCTTAAAAGAAAAAGAATTGAAAAAGGTTTGCTTACTCGTTTCAGGAATAGAGTTTGCGATCCTACTCTTCATGAAGAAGAACAAATGAAAGCCAGAGAACAGTGTGCGAAAACTGCGCATAATTTCCGTCAATTTTGTACGGGCGAATACCGTAAAGATGGAGTTCCTATTGGCACCGAGAACTTTGTGATGAAGCACGATAGTGCCGGCAAATTGTCCATGAGATCGCATATCAAAGGAACTGACGATATTTCAGCATCTACTAAAATTTGTGGAGACATTCATGGTCAATGGGAGAGAGAAATGGCCGTCAGAGGGCCAAGAAAATTAAAATCGGCAGAAACAAGCATTTTTACCTCCATAACACATTTCACTTGCTTTACTTGAAGTTTAATCATGTAACATCATATACATATATCCACTCTGATTTTTTTCAATTATACCCTTCCAGTAATATGGCTAATCATTCATTTGCAGTAGTAATATCTACTAAACCTGACTCACCGCAAACTTTTTAATGTCGGACATCATTTCTTTTTTTCCACTTTTCCAAACAACCTTCTGATGCAGTAAATCCTTCTGATCTCATCCCTAGTTTTTTTTTTGCGATCTTCATAACCTCTTCCTGTTAAACGAGGCCATTTATATAGTAACCGGATGCTCTGGCGTTTATAAACCAACGTTAAAGAAAAACGTTATAATCACTTTGCTTTATTATTTTGCTAAATTTCATTGATCGCCCGGATTCAATTTCTGCTTAGAGTAAACGTTTATTATCTAAAGCTAATTGAACTGTTCCTTTCGAAACAATAAATTCCTTAGCAGTGGCTCTTATACTATTTCCCCATTCAATTTAATGTATTTAACTTTCCTCGGAATTTAAATATATAAAAAATCTATATCTTATTAGCGAATTTAGTAAAATGAATAAATATAATATGGATCAAAGAACACTTATGGTTTTACCTTATTTTAAAGTAGATTTTTCAGCAGAAGAAATAATTAAATTATTTGTGAAAAAAATTTGATGGCATCACAAGATAAAGAGATGCACAATAACAATGAATTTTGAAAGGTTTCTTAGAACTGGAAACATCCTAAGACGATACAGATGCAATAAGAGATAAACTAAAAACAGTACACACAGAATCAAATGTAGAAAAGGTAACCAAATATTGCGAATAGAACCTATAATCACAACGAATTGCTTCTCAAGTTAATAATATCGAACGAGATCTCTTGGGCTTCAGGACTGAATCAGAACCTTAATTTATTTCCATAAAAAAATCATTTCAATAAACCGATTCATGAAAAAGGACGTGGGAAACGATTTGAGTTTTCGAATATGATGATCGATATGAAGGAAATAAATGAGACTGCAGCAAAATTTAGTTCAGCGACGGGACTCATTTTCACTTGAAACAAAATTGACGTTTCTTGGGTTCAGGAATTCCTCATTTAACCATCTGACCGGGTATCCCGCGATTTACGCGTGTTCGAATTTATTAGTGTTTTCTTACGTTGCTATCCTGCAATTTGCCCGCTCAAGCTGACTTTCTGTAGTAAACAAAGCCGATCCTGAGTTTTCGTGTTGATAAAATGCGTTTTTTAACCAAATTTGAAAAAATACACGGTCGATAAGTTAAACATTAAATTAGATTACAATACAATCCTTAGAATTTTATTTTTGTCATTGTATTCAATCTGGATTTTTGTGAATTAATTATAATCCTAAAAAATTTATAAACAAAATCTGTATCCAATTGTTGTGTACCCGAATGTCAAACATCCCAAGAAGTGGTGGAAGAAAAATGGAAAAAAACAAAGTTTAAGGATAAAACATGTAATTGTTATATTTTAGATGTTATCATTTAATGTTAACGGTGAGAGGAAAACATGAATTGAACAAAAATTATTGAAGAATGTTATTTGATAGCACAAAAATTTGAAACATTCATATGAAATACAAAAGGATTAAACAAAAAATAATTTTAACAAAGGTGCATCAATCAAACAGAGATTCGAAAACTTCAAAAAGGATAATTGATGATCATAAATGGAACCGTAATGTTTTTTTCAGGTGAGTAAAGAGATATGGGGGTGACATGTTTAATGATCTTACATTATAAGTTATAATTCGATTATAATTCTTAGTGCGCTCGAAAAAGTGCCACAAAACAAGCGGTGAGTCCAAAATGACAGAACAGTACGCCAATAAATTCAACCAATTTATTAAATAAACATCCTACACAGACGCGAACAGGAACAAAACTTAACAAGGTCTGCCGCGACCGGGCATCTTCACGGGTCTGTTATCTTCAGGTGTCTTGGATTTAGCATTGCGCACGGTCTCGTCCAGTGTGAGGACCATGCAGGCGGCTTCTGTGGCCGCAGTGATCGCATTCGACTTGACCAAGGCCGGTTCCCACACGCAGGCCTCGAAATTGTCGGCGATATCCTCGTTGAGAATATCGACACCGCACCAGATCTTGCCCTGCGCGTGCTTCTGGCGCAACTTGTTCAGAATATTGGTGGCATCGAACCCGGCGTTGTCACATAACTGGCGCGGAATCACCTCAAACGCTCTCGCCATCGCTCCGATGAACTGCTGGTCGCGTCCGTGAATGTTCCTCGAATAATCCCGCAGGTACTTGCTGATCTCCATGTCGATTGCTCCTCCCCCAGCGACAACGGCGTCATTCTTCATCGCCCGTCTGACGATCATGATTGCATCATGAAGCGATCGCTCTGTTTCCTCCATGAACTGCTCGGATCCTCCGCGGAGAATGATCGTGCAGGTCTTGGCCTCGGGGCAGCCCATAAAGATGTTGTATCTGGAAATAGCGATAATGCGAGCTATGATCATTGCGAGCCAATTTACCTTTCACCACCAATCTGGATCTCCTCGAAAGACTCACATTTACCGAGCGTGTCGTCAGTGACATCCTTCACTGTGGTCTGAATGCTACCACCACATGCGGCCATCGTTCTCTTAAGGTCCTCTTCGCTCACTCTGCCAGCACAAAACATGTCGCGGTCGGCGAAATATTGAGTAGCGACATCACCAATTGGTAATTTCGATAGAACGATTTTGGCGCCACTCTTCCAAATGGCCTCAAGTTTATCGTAAAGGATTTGCCATTCAGCATTTACAATTCTTTGGTATTCCTACACAAATAAAAAAAATATTTCATTGCCTAACACTTTATTTTTTATGAAATTTGGATGTGAACTTAAATTGTAAATGTCGATTAAAATAAATGTTTGTTATATTTAAAATCAAAAAATTTCTTCTTCAGTTAAATAACAGTTTAATTTAAAACAGATTGATTCCAATCAATTATTGAATCCATTGTTACTCAATGTCTGATTCAATATCTGATCCAAATCAAAAGTTGATTAATATCGATAAAAATTTGATTTATCTCACTGTAACTATTAATAAAGATTTTTTAACATAAAAATGGATCGAAAATGAAATATTAAAATAGATGTGCAAATTACAATACAAATGATCCCAATACTTTTTACTAACATTTAAAGTCGAATGTTGTGCACTTAAAATAGATTGGAATCGATTAATAGAAAAGTATTTCAGAAATTATTAAATAAAATAATCATAGAAATTTGTAAAAAAATAACTTTCAAAATAAAGACAAAAAAATCAAAAAATGAATCAATTGAAAATTTTAAACGTACTTCAACAGAATTAACTCTAATTTCAGCATTCTCTTTCTCTGATTTCAATTCTAATTCGATATTCAACAGAGAAATCTTCGGTTTCTGGTACGATTTCGGCTGCATTTCAAAACCAGCGTAGCTGAAAGTTTTCTTAAATGCGACACCGGCAATCAACTGACTGTCTTGGAGACTTCCTCCTGGAACCTGAAATGATTGAAACATTATACAACACTATTTTGATCTAAATAAAAAATATCAGTATTGCAGTTATTTATGTTGTTAATAATTTAAATAATGCAGATTAAATAATTTATTAAGATTTTACAATTTAAATATTTTCGGTTTAAAAAACAATCTAAATTTATTAATAATACTGGAATGATAAATACGACGATTAATTAATTAAATTTAAATAAATGAAAAAATATTTACTTAAGTTTATGTTGAAAATATACGCAGTACTTCAGTTGATTATTAAATTAAATTTTCCCCCATATTATCTGAAAAAAATCATATATAGAAAAATAATTAATCTGCAAAAAATTCGCGGAGATAAGTATTTGTCGGTTTAAAAATCGGTGCCGTCTAAGAAAAGGTAAAAATAGCAATTTTATTTTATGTATATTTTGTATATTCAACTACTTGGAAATTTACAAAAATATTTTTATCCATTAGATTTATTTACATACAGCATTATAAATGCTTTGCTTTGTGTTACTATCCACAGATTTAAATCGAGCAGTGTCACTTTATATTTTTATAAAAATATTCTTTTCCTTTTATAAAGAAAATATTATATAATTCTTAAAAATAATATGAATGAAAATTTTAATAAAGTAACTTAATTTTAAAAATAAAAAATATTAGAATTTTTTTAATTTCACAAAAATAATCAAATAATGTAAAATTCCATAGATTAACACTCCTAAACTAGTGGGACCGACAATCAATAACACAAATCTTTGAAATAAACAATATTTTAAAATAATTATCTAATTTTAAGAAATAATAAATTTCCTTCACTGAAAATGATAAATCATTTAAAAAATAATGGTAAAAACACTACAAAAATATTTAATAAATAATTTCGAAAAACAAATTTGGGTATACTACCGTACGGACCCGAGCAGATATAAAAATTATCAGCATTCCAAAAAAATATTTTTTTTGATTGTGTAATCCTTAGCTTCACTGACCTATTTTAGAAATTATTCAACTTAATTTATGAAATAAGTGTACCACAATTTCAGAATGAAATAAATGTTTAATAATTTGTTTCATATTTTTTTAGGTACCGCATTACTTCATTTTAACGCCGCGGCGTTTATTTCAAATGCTAAATCGTAAGTGCGACGTTTATTTCAGAAATTAAAAAAACTTTATTCCAAATTTGTTTAAAAATGCACAATAATTCGCTTTTCAATACCTTTTTTATATAAAAGAATGCCGAGCAAACGATCTTATGACCCAGCAAAAATGAAAGGAAATTGTCCAGCAGTAGCGCAGCTTCGTGTGGACGAAAAACGGATTCGTGAGTTGAGACAACAGGAAGCCACTGGAACGTTTTCAGATCTGGATGCATCAATTGGAGCGTACAAAGCCTCAAAACGACTTCTTGGCGGTGGTCGTAAAGTTAATATTGGAAATTAAAATACGACAGTTTAATTTAATTTAAGTTAAATGAGCGCTCATTCTATCATCGAGTTACACGCAAATATATATACAACAAGACTATTACTATAGCCAACGAACCCAATTTCAAAGAGAGCCGTGGATGGGTAGTAAAGTTTATGGAGCGTCATAATTTCGTCATCCGTAGTAAAACAACAACTGGCCAACGACTTCCACCAGAGTTGACAAAGAAGGTAGTGGAATTCGTCTGCTATTGCAAAGGGCAACGATCCCAGCATCTACTGCGCCAGAAAATATTGGCAACGTGGGCGGAGATGCAACAGTGGATATTCGTGATGTACAGCCAGTTCCTATTCTTACGACTGGACATGAAATTGATGACGTGGATGAGATAGAAATAGGAGTGATATAATACTTTTTAATAAAATTATACTGGTGTTCGAAACACAATCTTACTTTAAGATACATTATTTTATAAATTATGATTGATTGTATAATTGTATTCTTTAATGCGGCATTTATTATTAAATATCACATAAGGATGCGGCGTTAAATCGAAGTAATACGGTATGTTTAATTTATTTTATAAATAAAATTTTTATATTTAAAATTGAATATTTTTTGGATTTTCTGTTTTATTAATTTTTCTATGCAAAATTAAAAAAAAATATTAAATGAGACAAAAACCAGTTTAATTTTAAAATATATAGAAAATAAATAGAAGATAGTGATTACGTATTCAACTTAGCTATTTTTCATCGGAATTGGGTTACTTAAAAAAATTAAATAAATTATTTTTCCTGGAGTGCTAATATTTTTTATATATTGTCATATTTTTATTTTTACGATTAAATAAATAAATTAAATAAATATTTGTGGATGAGAAACTATGATAAATCATAGTAAAATAATTTTTGTTAATTATTATTTAATGATTTAGTTATGAAAATATCAAAAAAAATTAAAATATATTTCAATGAAAAATGATTAATCATTTCAAAAATTATAGTAAAATAAATTGTAATAAATCATTTTCATTTATAATAATATAAAAATATGATAAATCATTTATGAAAGCAGCAAATAATGATAAAAAAACATTTAAAAATTGTAAAAAGAATAATATAAAAAAATCAATTATGATAAAACCATCAATTAAAAATACAAAATCATAAAATAAATTCATTCGTAAATTAATTTTAACAAAATTAAAGAATAACTGTCGCATTTCGACGAGCGTTAACCGGATCATATCGAGCGGCAACAAATGATCAAGACTGGTCACAGCATCATTTTAATAATAAATCATTTTAAATATAAAATAAAAAATACTATAAATTATTAATAAAATTTATAAATAATTAAACTAACGAAAATCATTAAAAATTTTAAGTTTTATTGTAAAATAATATATTTAAAAAATAATAGTAACAACGTTAGAAAAAAATATTTTTAAATACGATAAATCATGAAAAATATGGTAAAAAAACATAATATTTTTTTTATTGTTAAATAATTATTATAAATACAAAAATTAAAATGTTTTTGAAAAATTGCAGAAAGAAAAAAATGATAAATTTTAAAATAATTATTAAATAAAGACGATACATAATTAAAGCCGCAAATAATTAAAATAACAAAATTAGCAGTTTGATAATTTGTAAAAAGAAAAAAATATTTTATTGATTAAATAATAAAGCGATAAATCACGTTTGAAATAATAAAAATAAATTATAAATGATTTAAGATAAAATATTTTTCTATATAAAAAAAATATTAATAATAATCGCATCTCGACGACCTTCTTGAACCCGATCATATCGAGCGGCAGCAAATGATCGAGACTGCTCACAGCATCGACCACCAATTTCGAGAAGAACTCCTTGTACGTGGCGACGAGTTTCGAGCTGAGAGCGGTCGACGCGCATTTCTCCAACAAACTCCTTCGCTCACTGTCGTTTCCTTTCTCGATCTTCACAGACAACTCGTTCAGATAATTCAGCGCCAACACGGCCCCCTTCTTGTACGCCTTCTGGATCAACCGCGGGTGCACTCCCTCCTCGATGAACGGCTTCGCTTGCTTGAGGAACTCGCTCGCCAGCAGCATCACCGACGTCGTTCCGTCACCGACCTCGTCGTCCTGGGATAAAGCGATCTGCACCGCGGTCCCCGCGACCGGATGAACCACGTCCAGCAGCTTCAAGATCGTCGCTCCGTCATTTGAGATTGTTGCTTTGGCTATCGATTTTAATTAGAAAATAGAATTAAAATAATCGCATTTTGTTATTCTAATTACATTTCTCATCGATTATCAACTTGTCCATTCCTCGAGGACCGAGAGTCGTTCGAACGGCTTCGGCGATCGATTGAATCGCAGTGATATTGGACATGATTTGTGGGATACCTTGAGACGTGTCGGTACCCTCTTTTAAAAGAACGATTTGAGCTCCTTGCTGAATATGCGTTTAGGAAAAATTCAATTGTAGCCATTTTAGAAACAAAACACAATAACACCATACCAGCATAGCTTAGTAACGATTCGATTGATAACGATTAATTTAATTTCGAATTGATTTAAACAAATCTTTTAAGAACGTTCTTGAATTTTAATTTAATTTTAAATTAATTTTTTTTAATATGAATAAAATTGGTTCGTTTTGTTTCGTTTTTTTTATTGTTTCAATGACAATTAAGATTTCATAATATGAGTTTTGTAAAAAAAATTTTTATCAAAACATTTAGATATTCAAATAATGATATATCATTTTAAATTTAACGTGAAAGATATATTATTCGAACTTTAATGATTTTTTTTGAAAAAATTTTTTTGATAAAAGAAATTGATTGTTGTTTATTTCAATTTGTAGAAGACATTCTTAATATTAATATAGATATTTTTTCGCGGATAAAAGTTTCTTTTCAAATACAAAAATATAACTTTTATAAACGAATATCATAAAATTTTTGAAAAAAAGAATTCTGTAGAAATGTATAACTTTATTCAATAAAAACTTTTCATAGTTCTTTAGAAAGAAAAATTAAATTAATTTACAAGATATATAAAGTACAATCAATCAGAAAGTAAAACTTTTTTTTCTAAAAAAAATCAACTTTTGAAATTTCAAATATACATTTTTCTGAGTTGTGAAAAGTTGTAGATAAGCAAATGTAGAGAAAAAAAATTTTAAAATCCATATTCAGGAATATGTATGTATTTTCGAATAATTAAGTAAAGTTATATATTAGACTATTATTTGAAGTTGAAGCTGTTCTTTTATCAACATCTGTATATTTATATATAAATACATGCTTATAGAATTACTGATATCTCTTAATAAAATATCCGTGGTTCTAACAACGGTAAATAACGATTTATTCTACCAAAAATCAAAATGATTACACGGCAATTTGAAACATTGAATAATTGAGAATATTAAAACAACTATTTTAATATATCACCGCTTCTAAAGTCTCATTGTACATCTCCCTCAGATTCAGAAAAATCTAAATCATCCCAGAAGACATAGTCCTGAAATCTCGTTGGAGGTCGACACTCTCTGACCACTGATTCCATGTCAACTGGAACCGTGGAGGGATGATCGCTCGGTGAGTCGTCAGCGCAATAAGGAGAATGGCTCAGATCCCTGACAATCAACTTGGATAGCGATCAGAGGTCAGCGACATGGCACAACGAATTGACATTCTGATGGAGACAAGAAACCACCACAAATTCAAAAATATATAGTAACCCGCAAGTGTTCGAAAAAATGTACTCATTGCGTTTCAGAGAGGACAATTTTGTCCAATTGAATTATTTAAGATCTCAAATTATAATTTTCATCAAACAGCTTCATAATGTCGTAGTGAATTTAAACGCAAAAAAGACGAAATGTTTTTTTTGTAATATAATCAGATGGTAAAACTGATTTTTACTCACAATCACAGACACAAAATCAATTCAACAAAGTTTAATATAATTTAATGAGATAGAAATCTAAGAACAACGATTATTTGCACAGATGATGGGAATGTTCTTTGCAAACAAAAACGTGACATCCATCACATCTGGTAGAACACTTTTTGTGTTCACCAATTCAGCATTCAAGACACACACCTCTCTTTCTATCTATTAGCAACATCACAATTTGAGTGTAAACATTTATTAACTACACAAACAGATTCTTTACAAACATTTTCAGTGAGTATCATTCTTTGATTGATATAGTTTTTGTTTATGTATTCAAATCTAAAAATTAATTAATGGGACAGGTTTAATATTAACTTTTAATTTCTCAAAATTTTATTTTATAAAAAGGAATTAGGTAATTTTTAAAATAAACATTAATTTTTAAAATATATTAAATTTAATAAGTTAAACTCGTTCACTAAAAATATTATTAATAATTTATAATAATAAAACTTTTAATTAATTAGTATTTAAACATGAATCTCATTAAATTAATTTCATTAGATTCAAATAATTAATTAATAACATATCAATCCCATCTGAGTAGGAGAGTCACAAATCTAAACAGCATACAAACAACAAACTTACAGCATTCCACATTTTACCTCACACTATCATCATGAGGATTCAACAAAGAAGGAATAGAAACTGATGTTGATAAAGAATGGTGCACTTGGTGTCGTTCTATATGCTGACGTAGTAATGCGTTTCCTAGTTCCAAGAGGTATAGACGAAGACGATGTAATTTTCAATTGTTCCACTGTGGATCATAAATAGAATGAATAACAAATCCGTTGTATGCGCTCTAATCAAGTATGTTGCAAAAAAATGGTACGTGCCAGCTACGACATTTGAATTTGACCCACACGTTCATCAACCTCATCCATCCCACCCCTGGTGCTATTATAATATACTTCAACACCAGATTTCTTGTTTTCAGTGCTGTTGTCTATAGCAGTCTTTTTGTGAGTCGTTGATAGAATTTTGACAACTCTTTTTTGCCATATATGAAACGAGTAGTGTGTTAAAATCACCTGTTTTGTTTACTACTTGTATCATTGAGTACAGCTCTCGTTGTCGGTGGAAAGTATTGTCTATGGCTCACTACCCTGTATGCCAATGCTGGTATTATAGTCTCTACAACTCTCAGTTATCCGTTCAGTCTGAGAAGCTTAATAGTACTATTAAATATCCATTTGAGACGGAACTCACATTCTTTGACATCTCAAAGATTTTTTCGGGTCATGAAAACTTTTTTAAAACTTTTTAATGGTGTAAATTAAAAAAATATATAAATGTCCCAGATTCGAGTTATCCCTCATTCGCCTGGAAGACTTTTCTTTTGTTAAGTCATAAAATTGAATTAAATAAAATTTCCATCATTGAATTTATTAGTAAAATATTTATTAAATATAAAAAGATAACACACTAGTTAGAAACTTATCTTACGAGACTTTCTGCAAATGAGATTTAAGATTCATCTCAGAGAGCATTTGGAATTTATTGGATATTTATGTTCCCCATGACTAAAGTTAATGAATGAATTTTATTCTCTCAAAATATAAAACACATAATTTTGCGACAATAATTAGATGGTTTTAATCATTTCTGATGAAATTAAAAGTACGTAAGAAGTACAAATATTTAAAATTCCAAACAATGATATAAATGTGATATGTGAAAATAATCATTGACATCATTTCCAATTCTCTAATAAAATAATAAGTCATTAGACCATATTTGGCTGGCCGTGGGTGACCCTCTCATAGCACCATTCGGTGAATACAGCTACCTCAATCAATAAGAGCAACACATTAGAATTGTTTAGTTTTATTCATTAAAAATAAACATGTATTGATCGCAAACGTCAAGTTATCCAAAACCTCCGAAATCCACGGCACAACACAATCAACCTAATTAATTGTCAAAAATAAATGTTCAATACCAACAAAATATAAAAAAAACCGTTATCCTTCCGGCAAGCTCGTATCGCTTGCTTTGATTTAACTCCAATAAATAAGCAGCTAATATTAAAGTGGAGTCTCTGATAAAGATACTAAGTGCTAAATCCGAAGGAATTGGTGGATGAAAACATTTCTAAGAAATAATAAAAGCCATCAATCTATTTCACTACAATTACTCTTTCTGGATTCGTTACATGTTCCTCTATAGACCTCCTTCGGGGATTTGTCAATACTTCTTTAGCATCTTTTAGATAAATAAATATTTCAGAAATAAACTGAAACATAAATGACCTTTAACTTTTTATTAAACTACACAATATCTAAATAGATGAACAAATACTTAATCTCGTGATTTGTAAAATAGTTTATATCAATCAATGCACTGTTACTAACACTTTATATTGATCATTCCTGATCAAACCTGATATCATTTGGAATATGTTATAATACAATGACTGAATTTTACAAGATAATAATATACATCAATTCCCATTTAACATCGAACACTACTTTACCCGAGTCTGATGTTAATCAATAATTATTAAAAGAGCAAGATTAATAATACAAGACAAGTGCTTATGATTTGGATCAAAATTACTTGAAAACTAGAAAATTGATTTCTTTATAATAAATGGGGTGCTGTCCGCTCAACGATTTTTACTTCCACATTGTACGAGTCTACCATGCTACTAACCGTCCTACGAGTTTTCTATTATTCGAAGGTAGTTTGATTTGAAAGTTTTATTTTTAACCACTACCTAAAGCAAAGTTTAGAGGAATAAGGGTAATCCTTTCCAAGGTATTTTTAAATACGTAAAGACTAAAATTCATCCTAATTTTCTTTGACAATAATGATAAATTTAAAAGTTCATCAGAATATTTTCAACTAATTGAGCTAACTCTAAAGTTCAATCATTTTTTATTTTTAGTTTTTTAGGCCAACAGTTACATTAATTAAGACAAAAAAAATTGACTTTTTGGTTTAAAATTTTGTAAACTTTTCTAAAAGGAAGTTCATACAGATTGTCCCACAGGGTATGCCTTCGCTAATTTTGATGTTAAATTGAAGTTTAGGGTCTATATATTGTATATTGACTAATAAAAAATTTTAAAAATCTAGCATCATAAAACAAATCACGTAACAAAGTTTTTCAAAACATTTTGGAAAAACAAGTTAAATGATAACTCATTTTATAGATTATTCAATTTTAAACAACTTTTTTGAAGTAAACATATGCCCTAAAATGAACAGTAACAAAGTTATTCAATAAATTATAAGTTTTAAAAATTTTGATCTATCAAGATTTAAATTAATTTCATCGATTAAAACAATAAATCGATCAATTTTTAATTAAATTTTGATCCCTAGAATCCATATTGTGTATTTAGTGTGTTTTAGTTTCGACAGTGCTCAAGTTTCATCTTTATTCAGCGAAAATGAACCGATATTCTACAGAACAACGATATTTTATGGTTTTATTTTATCGGGATACGAATTCCCCATCAGAAGCGGTTAAATTATTCAAGAAAAGTTTGGAAATCACCACAATATAGATTCAAAGACAATTAAAAGGTTAGTAAAGGCATTTAAAATGAATTTTACTATTTTAATCATTATTTTAGAGTATTTGACAAATTTATGACTACTTGTAGCATAATGGACGATAAAGAAGGGATACAAACGAAGAAAAATAAGGTTATTGTCGAAGAAAATTTAAAGAAAGTTGAGAAATTGATCAAGCAAAGCCCTTCAACATCGATTAGAATGGTAAGCAAGCAAGTGGACATCAGCAAATCATCGGTACAAAGAGTTATCAAGAAAAAATTGTCGTTATTTCCATACAAGATTGAAAACATAAATTATTTTTCTGGTGAATGGCGTTTGGAATTTGCAAATCAAATGTTGACAATGGCAGAAAATAACGATATTGATTTCGGAAAGATTTTGTTTTCATATGAAGCGCACTTTTAAATTAATTTTATATGAATTACTTTTTTACGCTATTTTATAAAAATCTTATTTTAACGTAATCTATAAATCTAACTTATTGAACTGTAATTATTGAATTCTTAAATTGATTAGATTTCAAATTTTATGAACTCAAAACAGCCCCTAATTATAACAAATGGCCCAGCACGAAATATCCTAGTCTCAGATAACCCGACACTGCGTATGTGCTACCACCGTCCTGTCTTGGGGCAACCTATGGATCAGTCGGTACACTAATTTATTTAAAAATCTTTACTTCAAAATAAGTCCCTTCTCTTGTTGTATTTGCAGACAGCAACGCGTTCTGTCCATGTGAATTACCACAAGGTACTCTACTCATCGTATGTATTTCAAACTAAATTGGTCATACTCCAGTCTATTATTATTACCAGTTTCAATGGTTACATGATACAAATAAATAAAATATTTATTTTCGATTTGGCATTTAACAGAAAATGAAAATTTATTCGCAATATTTACATACAAAGGATAAATCGACATCAAAATCGAACCATGGTCAATTGCAAAGATTTCAATTTGAACACATGACCCATTGAACACATATATATCCAAATAAGTCACAATACATAAACACTCTAAGATTATTGTTGTTCTAAATTATACAGGTACGATCCAAAGTTTAGAGCACAATATGAAAAATTAAAAAAAAATCCATTAGAAAGATATATTTTAAGCAATCTCAAGCTTTTTGAGTGAAGTTCATGTACCCTAGAAGCTTATAGAGCCTACTTTAGAATAAAATCATTCTGAAATTTTATTCCGTAACTGACCTATTCAAGGACACTCAATTACGACACTATTGTCTTTGTGATTCTAGGTCTATAATGGTAAAAAATTCAATTAGATGTTACATTTTATTTTATAACCAACGATTGTTTTTCCTGTTTTGTATATTATATGTTAATATATATTAATATTTTAATCCTAACGCTAATTTATTTCCTTAGATAATTAAAATATATTTTTTCCCATTTTTTTATACGTTTTAAAAATTCATTAATCGGAAGTTCTTGATCAGTGAGCTATTTTATATACATGAATTTCAAACACTAAAATCGTATTTCGAAATTTTACTTATAACACAGAATTGTCGATAAAACGATTATTGATTGATTGATATTTAGAATTTTTTCGAGCAAAACATTAGTTTAGTAAAGTTAGTAA
>MQRK01082484.1:0-10141 GCA_001938485.1 Girardia tigrina
GGCTTCTATGTGTCGTGACATAATTTCTATGTAGACTTTAGCAGTATCTATGAAATTTAGGGTATGATGACACACTTTGTTAAAGGCTTCTATTAGCTGTTGCTTGGTTGTTATGACTTATTTAGCTACTAACAATTTCGTGATTTCCCACATGTGTTCAATGGGGTTCATATTCGTTGAATTCCCTGGTCAGGACTTTAACAATTTTCACTTAGAAATGCAGCGAAACTTCTGGCTTACAGACAAGATGCCGAATCGTGCATAAAGATATAATCTTCCTCATTTGGGAACCATTCTTCCAACTGAGACAGAAGATGAGTTTCCAGCATTCCGTGGTATTGGTCGTTTCTTATCGTCCCTTCCACGATGTACAAAGGTCCCAAATCCCTGGATGAGATCACAGACCACATCAAGACACTTATGGAATGTTTGGCTTTTTCTAGAAGGCTGTCTTTGAGGAGCTGCTCTCCTGGACCCCGTTGAACAAAGCAACATTTGTCAACAAAAATTTGAAAAGTGGACTCGTCGGAGAAGCAGACCAGTAAAATGATACCATAAAAAAGAAATATTATTTCTCAACAGAAAAATTTTATTTACACGACTCCAGTCCTCATTAGTCATATACTTGTACTGTTTACCCAATTTAAATCTTTTTTTTCATAGTCTGAGTTAGGCGTGCTTTTCTAGTACGTCACCGATTCATCACGTTTTTTTCGGCTAAGCATCTCTGAAATGACTTAGAAATTTTAATTCCCTCGTTGTTTATAATCGTAGTAAGGCTGTATAAACTCTCTTTATGCTTATCGAGACACAGATTCCTGATTTTACGGTCTGTACGAGAAGTTGTGAACCTTTTCCTGTTACATTTTTCCATTTGACCTGCCTCTAGAGGCTTGCCTTGATCGATGTGGACCTTAATATTACTAATTAATGACTTTGAAATCCCTATAAGTCTTGCTATTTCTCTTTGGTTATATTTGGTTTTCAATAAAAGTGTTTCGATTTCTCTTAATTTTAACAGAGATGTATCAGAATACTTATCCATACTGCAAAAAACAAATTTTGATAATATAATTAACTACAAACAACATTAATGGTAACAATAAAAAATTTAAAATTTAAATTTTTAAAATGGTATAACTAAAAACATATTTAAGTTCATTTAACTAAAAGTTGTTAGAATGTTTCCGAAAAATGTTTATTCTATTTTTTATACATAATCATTATTACGAAAATTTCGGTCACATTGATAAAATTTATTACTCAGACATACGATTGTCAAGAACATTTACAAGTATATCATTGTAAAATTCATCAAAAAAAATTAAATTCAAACCTATGTGTTTCTCAAAAAAAATCATTTAAAGTTTAAAATACCTAAATCAACTTTAACATAAACTTTGGGTGAAATTTTTCCGGAGGATCGTATGAAGTTTATTGATGTAAATGAATGGAATTTTTTGTACGTCATTACATATTATTTTTTTTTCAAAATTAAGGTACTTTCGATGAAATAAATATATTTTTCAAGTGATTGACATGCTTTTACTAAATGGTGAAGGATTATCTTGTTAGGCCTAATATGAATTAATTAACTGTATTATTTTTTTAAGATGTTAATTTATTTCATAATTTTTAATATTAATTTAATATACATATTGTTTTCATTTAAAGACAGAAGAAAGTACGACAAAAGGTCTTGAAACAACTAGTTCAACATCAAAAAATGCTGACTCAACTTTATCTACTTTGACTAAACAAAGAATCGTAAGTAAAAAGAGGAAAAGTAGAAAGCCTAGACCTATAAAAAGAAAGTCAACTACAAAAACTAAGAAACAAAAGAAAAAAAGATACAGTCAAACGAAAAGTAAACTATCAAAAATTAGTTATGTACAAAAATTCTGAATCAAAATTTATAGATCAAACAACAACTACTGCGACAATTTCCCAGATAAAAGATATATTAATTTCCAAATCATCAAATGATACAGTCATTCCTACAACGTTAGATAAAAAACTTATTTCTACAATTAGTGAATCCATAATTAGGACAGTAAATCAGATACAAACTTTATCAAACACAGTTTCTCAGTCAAGTTCCACTACTCTGACATCAAATCCTACAAACGTCCCGACAACTTTTACGACATCTAATCTAACAAAAACTCCCAATAATCCAAAAACAGTGGCAACAAATCCAACAACCACTAAGACACCTACTTTAACAACAACACCAACAAATCCGACAACAACTCTAACAAATTCGACAACACCAACAAATCCGACAACAACTCTAACAAATTCGACAACAACTCCAAAAAATCCGACAATTCCAACAACCACTACGACACCTGCTCTGACAACCACTAAGATGACCACCCTGACAACTACTCCGACATCAACACAGACAACAACTCCATTAACAACTACGATAACAACTTCGACAACTCAATCAACCATTCCATCAACATCTCAATCACCTCTTTGGTCAACCACTTCACAAACTACTCTATCAACTAAAATACCAACTATTTCTACAATTTTAAATAAAAATGCTAAATCGGTTAAATCTGCCTATTCAACAGTATCCAGTTTGTTAACTATTATTTTGTAAATATTGTATTTAAATTCATTACTTTTAGTTTTCAGTCTTGACAACACCAAAGGTGAAAAGGTAAGTAATGATTATAAAAGTTTTTTTTACTTTTTAGATTTTTAAACATTATGTACTTTTTGTTTTATATATTTATATAATTTTTGTTTGTTTTTTAAAAAATCATTATTTTTATGTTTTATATTAGTATTTAATTTTTGTTAAAATTTTAAATTAAAATTTTACTTATTCATCTTTAATCATTTCTCATCAATTGGTTAAGTTAACAAATATTCAATTCGATATAAATTTTAAATGAATTTTATATTTTAAATCCATTTTATATTTTACAATTATTTAAATTTCAACTTGACGAAAGTTACTCCTTATATTTATAATTGACTTTGCAATATTTTTGTTATCAATTTTTAGTGAAAAATTAACGTATTAATTTGTATGAACCAAATAAGAGAATATTGTTGGTACCTAAATATTTTCATCCCCTTAGTTTAATGACTGTTTTACATCATCATAATGAAACAGCAATTTTTTCTTGTAAGGAAATCTGGCAATTACTTTCAAATCTGACACAATCCGATAAACTTTTAATGTAATATTACTTTTCGAAATCTTTCCATGAATATCGCATATATATTTCAGATTATTTCTGTTCCTCAAATTACAGAAAACTTGATTTAAAAACTTTGGCAAATGTTTTCTAGTTAACAATTTGAATTGTTTGAACATCACCAAGTCTGTTTTCTAAAGAAAAGCTCTATAGGAATGCTAAAATCTTGTGATTCTGCTATAGTATTCTATGTATTCAACTTTAATAGATTTTGAATTTTAGCAGCAAACATCTCTTTAAAGGATTAAATGGAACATGTAACTTAAAAATGATTCCTGAAGAATCTGTAAAATGTTAGTTGCAATTTTTCGATGTTCTTGTAACTTCAACGCATATAGTAATCATGGTAATGTGTTCTTTAAAATTATTGATAAATAAGGATAAGAAATTGTATAAGTACAATTAATCCAGAATTTGTCTATGGAAAAAATCATTTCATTCAATAGGGATTATTCCATTTGAAATATATACATATAAATGTCCCCAGAAGTGTTGTAAAACTCGTTTCCCCAACCTTTTACGACCTATTCAAAATTTTGCTATTTTGAAAAACTACAACACAAAAAATATTTAATCTTGTTTAATTATAACATTAATATAGCGTGTGGTGCGATGTTCTTCGATGCGAATTAACAAATAACATTAGTAGAGTAGAAACAGGAAACTTTTGAATCAGCATTTGAATTGACAAAAATGAATTACGAAAAGATATTGGGGATCAGAATTTGGAGAATTTAATTTCCTTAAATTTTTGATAACACATGTACAACTTAATAAAATAGGGAAAATTGGCAGAAATTTAAAAATTTTATACAAAATAAGTTCTATCTTTTAAGAAATTTAAACATAGCATCGATGAAAATCAACTAACGTAAATTTATTGTCATAAGGTTTAAATTTTCAGTAAAGCTATTTTTTTTAATCATACATTTAAGGGTGAAAAAGGGGAACATGGCTCACCAGGGCAAACTAGTTCTGAATGTAGTTGTCTGGAATACTTAAGATTGAATGTAAGATTTTTATACTGATAATATTGATTTATTAAACTTTCTATTATTTTCAGATTCCTGGTAAAGGAACTACTGGGCCAAAAGTATACCTTACATTCATTTATCGTAGTTTTACACTAATTTTAGGGTGAAACTGGAGAAAGGGGAGAGAAGGTGAGACATTATATATATCAAATCATATATATCTAAATGATTGTAAATGTTTTTTGCATGCATCTTTAATTCCCAATTGAAAATAATTTTAAAATTGATGAACGACTGCGAAAATTATTTGGATTGATTTAAGTAAATAAAGGTAATTTATTGACGTCGATAAATAGTGTAAAATTATCCTAAATTTATCTCAAATAAAAATCATAAATAAATTACATTCTGTCACTTAATTTGATATAATCAAAGATATAGCACATGTTAAAACTATCTATACACCAAAATACCTCCAAAAATTTGGTTTTCCCATGTTGAATAGAATGAGGTTTGTTAATTATAAAATGTTAATTACAAGAAATTGAAAGCGATGATTGTGAATCATACACCGTCACTGCAAAATGGAAAATGATCATCAAAAGACTTAATTATGTGTCACATCTAAAATTAGTTCCTATGGGAAGTATTATTATAAAGATAGGATATTTTAATATCATAAAAATATTTTAAAATATATGCTTTAATTAAAATTTAATATAAATCTTTAATATGAATATAGCAATTATATATTATTATAACCAAGTTGAGAACAGAGTCCACCTTTGACTCGCCTTTTTCACTGTCATATAAAAGGATAATTTTTAAAGAATTTTTTGTTAAGATGATTTTGTGAATACATTTAAATATTTTTTGTTTGTTAAATATCATCAATATTGGTTCACTGTAACTTCTTCAAAAATGAGTTCTTCGAAATAGAAATTATTCGAACTTACTATTTCTTCGTCAAAAAAATATTATTAAAAATTTTACCTAAAATAAATATCAAATTTATATAGTAGAATTAAAAAATGAAATAATATAATTTATTAGTAAGACAAATTGTGAGTAATCTCAAGAAATTATTCTAAAATGTCACCATTTATATACCATCCCGATACAACACAAAATAATCTTGCTGCACAATCATGATATATTTTTTTCGTTGGGTGGTTTTGACCACTTAAGTACTGTTCCATATTTAATTCGTTTAAACTTTGTTTTGTTTGACAGCTTATATATATAACCAAAACACGGAATGCAACGAATATTAAGGTGATTGAAAACCATTACGCCATCCTTCTAAGTTATTGTTATTTTCACATTATCATTTATTGTCATAGAAAGTGAGTAAAAGTACAAAGTTTGGAGAAAATTGTGACATAATTTCAAGTTGAAATATTTAAAGATATCGTGGGATATACATTGAATGCTCAAAGCTATAGTCACTGTATAGAGCATCTTTGACTTGTGTTGGAGATTATTGTGATCAACCGACTACTGGTGCATCTGCCGTGACTGTGACGGTAAGATTTTTCGTCACCGCATTTGACATTAGTGGGTTATATTGACCGGTATTGTGTTTATGCCATGTCGAGTTGGAATATTTGATATTCGACACTATGTACATTTTGGTTAAATTCTTTATAGTTGTACCTGAAAGATGTAATTTGTTTTTAAGCACGTTATCCTTATCGGCAGGCCAGGATCTTAAACAGCCGACAACAATTGCTCCTAATATTACAGTCCATCTTTTATGAGCCGCTTTAGCTTCAGTTAGCAGACTTTTATATTTATTTTGTTGTTATCTCTGGCATCTTTAAATGCTTTGATTGTGTCATAAGGGGTTTTTATATCTATAAGCCAGAGTTCTTTGGTTCCATAGTTATAAACTTGTAAATCAACCCGGCTTCCCAACACAGACCAATCACATCGTCGATTCATGATGATTTTTAAAATTGGTTTCTCTGCAAGTAAAGCATCTGTGACGATTTCTGCGATTGCATTATGTCTCGCCTGTATCAGAGTGCTGTTGGCCTTACACCAACATAAAATATGGATCTGTGTTTCTATACCACATGCCCTGCACATCGATTGTTGTCTTGGTTTTTCGGCTTATAATTGGTTGGTAAACTATTAGTCCTTGCGCTGAGTAAAAAGCGCCATTCCTCGATGGATAGACTCATTGTATTGTACTTTGGAGCTGAAGTTCTGTTCTGCCAATGAGATGGCTGTCATTCCAGTCATCCTTTGTTTGCTCCATTTGTCAAATTTCATTTTGTTATAGATTCTGTGCAAGTGGAAAGTTATATTGTCAATTGAATGTTCACTTAGTATCATGCAATCATTGGATATGTGAACTTTTAAACAAATACCTAGCTCGTTGGTGACAAACTGAATTTGATTGAATTCCGAATCTTGGTCCACAAGATTTAAATCCATTCTCTCTGTCACCTGAGTTGATCCAGTTTAGGCTATTAGAGAGTGTCCATTCTTTTTTAGTACCGTGATATCTGTATAGGGTGTTGAATAAATTGATAAAGATGAGCTGATGCGATGTTTAGTAAGAGCACACCATGTTCCTGTACGCTTGAATTATAGATTGTATTGCGTATTCGTCTCGTGCAGAGACTAAGCCTAAACCACCTTTTTTCTTGTCAGCATAAATGTAGTGTGACGACACAGCTTGAATATTAGACTCGAAGAAAAGCCTTCTTCACATCCAACGCTAGTATGCCCGAGACCGTTAGTGAAAAGTTGTGAGGATAGTGATACTCGACTATCCCCGTTATTTGTAAATTGATTCAGAGCACACCGAACGCCGGACGCGAGGAGGGCTCCCTAGGCTTCGATCCATCCCTTTCCATTCGATCCCAGCCAGTGGAAAAGCCTTTGAAACATTCTAAAAAATCAGAAAAGTGATGATTCAAATGAATCAGATAAACATCTGCTGATTGCGACCAGCAGGCCGGATAAAGGAAGGCGCCTTGTCAAAGGATAGCATCCGGCAGGGCAGTAACATAGTCACCGATAATCTAAAATAATTAAATCAATCTTGAATTGCAATTAACATTGCGATAACTGAAATCGTTTCCCCCCCCCGCTCATATTCTGTCTCGCAGTAATAATGTGTGTGTCGGGGTATGCCTATAACCAATCGGGTATAAATACCCGGCACAGTTTCACTAACACGTACACCATTTATTTAAAAATTTTTCCTTTTCTAAGGATAAATTCGCTTTAATTATTATTCCACCAAGATTAATTTTGAGGTCGGCATTAATAGAGAAATTTAGCGACGGTAAAAGTCATATTAGATTTTATTTTTGTTTTATTAATTTGTAAACATGCTGATTATTCTATCTTATGTCTATACATTATCTTATTTTGATTAATGATATGGCAATAATCCATATTGTAGTTCTTAACGACAGTTTTGTTGATTAATGAATTTTATTCTGACTACGGTTTTAAGTTTATTTATTTATCGATATTTATGCATCTATTACGCATTATTACGTTACAATTTTATAGCCTCTGATCATAAATTTATGCCATTTCTGACGATTATAATTACGAACTGTTAATTTAATATTATTTTACTATCCTTATCTTATTATTTCGTGCATTATATTCGATTATTGTTAGATTCATGTATTCTTTCGTTTTATGACTCACAATCATTATATATAACTTATTACAATTATCCCCTTTTCTCGTTCGTTTTACTCTTATATCTTATAAACATTAATTATAACGTAATAAAGTCACTTCTTTTATTTAATCCGTATTTGGTTAGGAATCCGAAAGAATTTATTGGAGTTATGCACTATTATTTAATTAATTAGAGGTTTGAAAATGTTGGAATGTATATCTGGCCTTTGTCTATCGCCCCGAGGATGGATATTGAAGGGGAGTTTCGAGTGGGATAAAGATCTTAGATAGAACACTGATCGTATGAGAGACGCAATGGAAGGGAACAAAGGTAGCACGAACGGGTGTGACATGTTGGCAATGAGAAAAACCGCGATGTAAATAATATGATCATATGTGTACATAATGTAACTAATACTGCAAATGGGCTGTGATAGAAAGATGTAGCGAATCATCGAAATTATTCTCGTTTCAATGTGATTCCGTTACCAAGGATTACTAATCACTTTTCGCGAGAATTTGTATAAACATTAAATGTTGCATTTGTGAATTTTCGTATTAACTAATTTAAATTTTTGGATTTTAAGTATAACTTATCTTTTAATTTCATTGGTAATTTAAATTTTAATTGCATTAATACTGAATCTAAATTTTTACTTGAATTTTAATCTCGCTAATTTTTCTTTTGCGTTTTGCCGTCTGAACATCGTAACCGTAGTCAGGGAAGTGTTAAAAGGATTAAATTATTTACACAAGCGTATAAATTGTGAATAAAGTCGATAACACAATCCCTCAGAGCCGTAGATCATTACAATGAGTATCGAGTAAATCCAGATAGATTTTAGAGTTATCAACGACTACGGTTAAATCAAATATAAACCAACACGAAAATTGATAATATGAACGTGATCAATGCCTGCCAAATCTTATTTTTCTATTAAATAATCAAACAGAATTATTTTCATATCTTTCTACGATAATATAATTAGAATACCAACATTGCAATGACAGATAATATTTGTAAAAATACTATTAATAATAATAATTTTTTATATGTATTGTTCACCTTGCTTTTTAAATAAACATTGAATACGTATGATCATATTAAATGTGGTAAAAGGAAATTATTTTCGATTGAGCAGAGTTATAATGAGTTGTTTAAAGGTTTTTACTGATAAACAGTTTATTAAGAACATTTAAACAAGTCTCGTTTGAATTTTTATTACAATCACATTCAGAGTCATTATGACTCTCAGAAAGTCTTTCATCGTTTGTCATCCTTCTAATTGGTTTTCTTATTTCTGTTTTTAATCATGATTATTCGAACAATTTTTCTAAATTATTTTTTACCATATTTAGCCTCTAAAAATATTAATTAAAAAAATAATAATTTTTACCATTTTTCAATAAATCTTAAAATAATAAAAATGTCATCAAATTATTAAAAGTGTATTTAATTTAAATTTTACTAAAAAATATTAAACTTAATTTTAATTGTGTTCGAATAGTCAATCACTTTAAATTTAAATAAAAAATACCAATTTCCTTCTGGGTGGGAGAATCACCATTCTAAATTCAACATACTTAAATCAACATACCGTATCCATACATTTACACATTCAAACAAATTAAAATATTCCTCACACAGTTCAAATGTAATTAAATAAATATAAAACCAAAACAAGTCTGGATTAATTAAAATCTATATATTTGGTTTGGTGACAATGATATTTGCCTTGGTCACAGCGAGTGTGTAAATTACTGGAGGAATAGTTCTGTTGATAAAGTAGTGTTTTATAAAAAGTCAAACTTAGTACATTTTCGGTAAAATTTCATATAATATTCAAAATATATAATAGTTCTTAAATGACTTTTTAAATAACTTTTTGGATGATAATTAAAATATTTTATTAATATTAATTTTATAAAACTGTTATTCGATAGTTGTGACTGTTCGATAACGGATGTCAATAATTTTAGACAACATCTATTCGTGCGATACTTGAGTGTAAACAATAACAGATAAGCTCTAAAATAATAGTGGATTGTTATAATGTTGAATGTATTTATAATTTAATGTATTGGAATCTCCATATAATACTGTAATAAATATGGTTACATCCAGCGAGCAATATAAAAATATTAATGAGGCTTGGTTTACACCGAATAAATAAACAATGGTGTTGGTTACCACATAAACTTAACTTGGTCTCTGAATCTTGACAGACTATTTAATATTATGGAAATATCATTGAAATGTTATTATTGAAGTCCACGATACCGTATGTTACT